>JAYKOZ010000087.1:317500-322500 GCA_036172795.1 Pelodytes ibericus
TGATATCATCATCATAATCATCTCTTCATGATATCATCATCATGATATCATCATCATCATCTCATCATGATATCATCATCATCATCTCATCATGATATCATCATCATGATATAATCATCATCATCATCTCATCATGATATCATTTCATCATCATCATCATCATCATCATCATCATCATCATCATCATCATCTCATCATGATATCAACATCATGATATCATCATCATCATCATCATCTCATCATGATATCATCATCATGATATCATCATCATGATATCATCATCATCATCATCTCATCATGATATCAACATCATGATATCATCATCGTCATCATCTCATCATGATATCATCATCATCATCTCATCATTATATCATCATCATCTCATCATGATATCTTCATTATCTCATCATGATATCATCATCATCTCATCATGATATCATCGTCATCATCTCATCATGATATCATCATCATCATCTCATCATTATATCATCATCATCTCATCATGATATCTTCATTATCTCATCATGATATCATCATCATCATCTGTATCATGATATGATCATCATCATCATCATCATCATCATCTCATCATGATATCATCATCATCATCATCGTCATCATCATCTCATCATGTTATCATCATCATCATCTCATCATGATATCATCATTATGATATCATCATCATCATCATCATCATCATCATCATCATCATCATCGTCATCATCATCATATCATCATGATATCATCATCATGATATCATCATCATTGTCTCATCATGATATCATCATCATCCCATCATGATATCATCATCATGATATCATCATCATCATCTCATCATGATATCATCATCATAATCATCTCATCATGATATCATCATCATGATATCATCATCATCATCATCATCTCATCATGATATCATCATCATCATCATCATAAACATCTCATCATGATATCATCATCATCATCATCATAATCTCATCATGATATCATCATCATCATCATCATCATCATCATCATCATCATCATCTCATCATGACATCATCATTATGATATCATCATCATGATATCATCATCATCATCATCATCTCATCATGAAATCATCATCATCATGATATCATCATCATCGTCTCATCATGATATCATCATCATCATCTCATCATGATATCATCATCATGATATCATCATCATCATCATCACATCATCATGATATCATCATCATGATATCATCATCATCGTCTCATCATGATATCATCATCATCATGATCTCTTCATGATATCATCATTATGATATCATCATCATCGTCTCATCATGATATCATCATCATCATCATCATCTCATCATGATATCATAATCATGATCATCTCATCATGATATCATCATCATCTCATCATGATATCATCATGATCATCTCATCATGATATCATCATCATCTCATCATGATATCATCATCATCATCTCATCATCATCATCATCATCATCTCATCATGATATCATCATCATCTCATCATGATATCATCATCATCATCTCATCATCATCATCATCATCATCATCATCTCATCATGATATCATCATCATCATCTCATCATGATATCTTCATCATGATATCATCATCATGATATCATCATCATCATCATCATGATATCATCTCATCATGATATCATCATCATGATATCATCATCATCATCATCATCATCATCTCATCATGATATCATCATCATCATCTCATCATGATATAATCATCATCATCATCATCTCATCATGATCATCATCATCATCACATCATCATGATATCATCATCATCGTCTCATCATGATATCATCATCATCATGATCTCTTCATGATATAATCATTATGATATCATCATCATCGTCTCATCATGATATCATCATCATCATCATCTCATCATGATATCATCATCATGATCATCTCATCATGATATCATCATCATCTCATCATGATATCATCATGATCATCTCATCATGATATCATCATCATCTCATCATGATATCATCATCATCATCTCATCATCATCATCATCATCATCTCATCATGATATCATCATCATCATCTCATCATGATATCTTCATCATGATATCATCATCATGATATCATCATTATCATCATCATGATATCATCTCATCATGATATCATCATCATGATATCATCATCATCATCATCATCATCATCTCATCATGATATCATCATCATCTCATCATGATATAATCATCATCATCATCATCATCTCATCATGATATCATCATCATCATCTCATCATGATATCATCATCACCATCATCATCTCATCATCATCATCTCATCATGATATCATCATCATCATCTCATCATGATATCATCATCACCATCATCATCTCATCATCATCTCATCATGATATCATCATCATTTCATCATGATATCATCATCACCATCATCATCTCATCATCATCTCATCATGATATCATCATCATCTCATCATGATATCATCATCATCTCATCATGATATCATCATCATCATCATCATCATCATCATCATCATCATCATCATCATCATATCATCGTGATATCATCATCATGATATCATCATCATCGACTCATCATGATATCATCATCATCATGATCTCATCATGATATCATCATCATGATACCATCATCATCGTCTCATCATGATATCATCATCATGATATCATCATCATCATCTCATCATGATATCATCATCATGATATCATCATCATCGTCTCATCATGATATCATTATCATCTCATCATGATATCATCATCATAATCATCTCATCATGATATCATCATCATGATATCATCATCATCATCATCATCATCTCATCATGATATCATCATCATCATCTAATCATGATATCATCATCATGATATCATCATCATCATCTCATCATGATATCAACATCATGATATCATCATCATCATCATCATCTCATCATGATATCATCATCATCATCTCATCATGATATCATCATCATGATATCATCATCATCATCATCATCATCATCATCATCTCATCATGATATCATCATCATCTCATCATGATATCTTCATTATCTCATCATGATATCTTCATTATCTCATCATGATATCATCATCATCTCATCATGATATCATCATCATCATCATCTCATCATGATATCATCATCATCATCTCATCATGATATCATCATCATCTCATCATGATATCATCATCATCATCTCATCATGATATCATCATCGTCTCATCATGATATCATCATCATCATCTCATCATGATATCATCATCATCATGATATCTTCATTATCTCATCATGATATCTTCATTATCTCATCATCATCATCATCTCATCATGATATCATCATCATCTTCTCATCGTGATATAATCATCATCATCCTCATCATCATCATCATCATCATCATCTCATCATGATATCATCATCATCAGCTCATCATGATATCATCATCATCTCATCATATCATCATAATCATCATCATCATCTCATCATGATATCATCATCATCATCATCATCTCATCATGATATCATCATCATCTCATAATGATATCATCATCATCATCATCTCATCATGATATCATCATCATCATCATCATCTCATCATGATATCATCATCATCTCATCATGAAATCATCATCATGATATCATCATCATCGTCTCATCATGATATCATCATCATCATCATCATCTCATCATGATATCATCATCATAATCATCTCTTCATGATATCATCATCATGATATCATCATCATCATCATCATCATCATCATCTCATCATGATATCATCATCATCATCTCATCATGATATCATCATCATGATATCATCATCATCATCATCTCATCATGATATCAACATCATGATATCATCATCATCATCCTCATCTCATCATGATATCAACATCATGATATCATCATCATCATCATCCTCATCTCATCATGATATCATCATCTCATCATGATATCATCATTATCATCATCATCATTATCATCTCATCATGATATCATCATCATCTCATCATGATATCTTCATTATCTCATCATGATATCATCATCATCTCATCATGATATCATCATCATTTCATCATGATATCATCATCATCATCTCATCATGATATCATCATCATGATATCATCATCATCATCATCATCTCATCATGATATCATCATCATCATCATCATCATCATCATCATCATCATCATCTCATCATGATATCATCATCATGATATCATCATCATCATCATCATCTCATCATGATATCATCATCATCATCATCATAAACATCTCATCATGATATCATCATCATCATCATCATCATCATCATCATCATCATCATCATCTCATCATGATATCATCATCATCATCATCATCATCATCATCATCATCATCATCATCTCATCATGATATCATCATCATGATATCATCATCATGATATCATCTTCATGATATCATCATCATCATCATCATCTCATCATGAAATCATCATCATCATCATCATCTCATCATGAAATCATCATCATCATGATATCATCATCATCGTCTCATCATGATATCATCATCATCATCTCATCATGATATCATCATCATGATATCATCATCATCATCATCATCATCATCATCATCATATCATCATGATATCATCATCATGATATCATCATCATCGTCTCATCATGATATCATCATCATCATGATCTCTTCATGATATGATCATTATGATATCATCATCATCGTCTCTTCATGATATCATCATCATCATCATCTCATCATGATATCATCATCATGATCATCTCATCATGATATCATCATCATCTCATCATGATATCATCATCATAATCTCATCATCATCATCATCAATCATCATCATCATCTCATCATGATATCATCATCATCATCTCATCATCTCATCATCATCATCATCATCATCATCTCATCATGATATCATCATCATCATCATCATCATCTCATCATGATATCATCATCATGATATCATCATCAT
>JAYKOZ010000087.1:330000-432500 GCA_036172795.1 Pelodytes ibericus
TCTCATCATGATATCTTCATTATCTCATCATGATATCATCATCATCATCTCATCATGATATCATCATCATCATCATCTCATCATGATATCATCATCATCATCTCATCATGATATCATCATCATCATCATCTCATCATGATATCATCATCATCATCTCATCATGATATCATCATCATCATCATCTCATCATGATATCATCATCATCGTCTCATCATGATAGCATCATCATCATCCTCATCATCATCATCATCATCTCATCATGATATCATCATCATCAGCTCATCATGATATCATCATCATCTCATCATATCATCATCATCATCATCATCATCATCATCTCATCATGATATCATCATCATCATCATCATCTCATCATGATATCATCATCATCATCTCATCATGATATCATCATCATCATCTCATCATGATATCATCATCATCATCTCATCATGATATCATCATCATCTCATCATGATATCATCATCATCTCATCATGAAATCATCATCATGATATCATCATCATCGTCTCATCATGATATCATCATCATCATCATCTCATCATGATATCATCATCATAATCATCTCTTCATGATATCATCATCATGATATCATCATCATCATCTCATCATGATATCATCATCATCATCTCATCATGATATCATCATCATGATATAATCATCATCATCATCTCATCATGATATCATTTCATCATCATCATCATCATCATCATCATCATCATCATCATCATCTCATCATGATATCAACATCATGATATCATCATCATCATCATCATCTCATCATGATATCATCATCATGATATCATCATCATGATATCATCATCATCATCATCTCATCATGATATCAACATCATGATATCATCATCGTCATCATCTCATCATGATATCATCATCATCATCTCATCATTATATCATCATCATCTCATCATGATATCTTCATTATCTCATCATGATATCATCATCATCTCATCATGATATCATCGTCATCATCTCATCATGATATCATCATCATCATCATCTCATCATTATATCATCATCATCTCATCATGATATCTTCATTATCTCATCATGATATCATCATCATCATCTGTATCATGATATGATCATCATCATCATCATCATCATCATCTCATCATGATATCATCATCATCATCATCATCATCATCATCTCATCATGTTATCATCATCATCATCTCATCATGATATCATCATTATGATATCATCATCATCATCATCATCATCATCATCATCATCATCATCGTCATCATCATCATATCATCATGATATCATCATCATGATATCATCATCATTGTCTCATCATGATATCATCATCATCCCATCATGATATCATCATCATGATATCATCATCATCATCTCATCATGATATCATCATCATAATCATCTCATCATGATATCATCATCATGATATCATCATCATCATCATCATCTCATCATGATATCATCATCATCATCATCATAAACATCTCATCATGATATCATCATCATCATCATCATAATCTCATCATGATATCATCATCATCATCATCATCATCATCATCATCATCATCATCATCATCTCATCATGACATCATCATTATGATATCATCATCATGATATCATCATCATCATCATCATCTCATCATGAAATCATCATCATCATGATATCATCATCATCGTCTCATCATGATATCATCATCATCATCTCATCATGATATCATCATCATGATATCATCATCATCATCATCACATCATCATGATATCATCATCATGATATCATCATCATCGTCTCATCATGATATCATCATCATCATGATCTCTTCATGATATCATCATTATGATATCATCATCATCGTCTCATCATGATATCATCATCATCATCATCATCTCATCATGATATCATAATCATGATCATCTCATCATGATATCATCATCATCTCATCATGATATCATCATGATCATCTCATCATGATATCATCATCATCTCATCATGATATCATCATCATCATCTCATCATCATCATCATCATCATCTCATCATGATATCATCATCATCTCATCATGATATCATCATCATCATCTCATCATCATCATCATCATCATCATCATCATCATCTCATCATGATATCATCATCATCATCTCATCATGATATCTTCATCATGATATCATCATCATGATATCATCATCATCATCATCATGATATCATCTCATCATGATATCATCATCATGATATCATCATCATCATCATCATCATCATCTCATCATGATATCATCATCATCATCTCATCATGATATAATCATCATCATCATCATCATCATCTCATCATGATCATCATCATCATCACATCATCATGATATCATCATCATCGTCTCATCATGATATCATCATCATCATGATCTCTTCATGATATAATCATTATGATATCATCATCATCGTCTCATCATGATATCATCATCATCATCATCTCATCATGATATCATCATCATGATCATCTCATCATGATATCATCATCATCTCATCATGATATCATCATGATCATCTCATCATGATATCATCAACATCATCTCATCATGATATCATCATCATCATCTCATCATCATCATCATCATCATCTCATCATGATATCATCATCATCATCTCATCATGATATCTTCATCATGATATCATCATCATGATATCATCATTATCATCATCATGATATCATCTCATCATGATATCATCATCATGATATCATCATCATCATCATCATCATCATCATCTCATCATGATATCATCATCATCTCATCATGATATAATCATCATCATCATCATCATCTCATCATGATATCATCATCATCATCATCTCATCATGATATCATCATCACCATCATCATCTCATCATCATCTCATCATGATATCATCATCATTTCATCATGATATCATCATCACCATCATCATCTCATCATCATCTCATCATGATATCATCATCATCTCATCATGATATCATCATCATCTCATCATGATATCATCATCATCATCATCATCATCATCATCATCATCATCATCATCATCATCATCATCATATCATCGTGATATCATCATCATGATATCATCATCATCGACTCATCATGATATCATCATCATCATGATCTCATCATGATATCATCATCATGATACCATCATCATCGTCTCATCATGATATCATCATCATCATCTCATCATCATCTCATCATGAAATCATCATCATCATGATATCATCATCATCGTCTCATCATTATATCATCATCATCTCATCATGATATCTTCATTATCTCATCATGATATCATCATCATCGTCTCATCATGATATCATCATCATCATCTCATCATCATCTCATCATGAAATCATCATCATCATGATATCATCATCATCGTCTCATCATTATATCATCATCATCTCATCATGATATCTTCATTATCTCATCATGATATCATCATCATCATCTCATCATGATATCATCATCATCATCATCATCATCATCATCATCTCATCATGATATCATCATCATCATCATCATCATCTCATCATGTTATCATCATCATCATCTCATCATGATATCATCATTATGATATCATCATCATCATCATCATCATCATCATCATCGTCATCATCATCATATCATCATGATATCATCATCATGATATCATCATCATTGTCTCATCATGATATCATCATCATCTCATCATGATATCATCATCATGATATCATCATCATCATCTCATCATGATATCATCATCATAATCATCTCATCATGATATCATCATCATGATATCATCATCATCATCATCATCTCATCATGATATCATCATCATCATCATCATAAACATCTCATCATGATATCATCATCATCATCATCATAATCTCATCATGATATCATCATCATCATCATCATCATCATCATCATCATCATCATCATCTCATCATGACATCATCATTATGATATCATCATCATGATATCATCATCATCATCATCATCATCTCATCATGAAATCATCATCATCATGATATCATCATCATCGTCTCATCATGATATCATCATCATCATCTCATCATGATATCATCATCATGATATCATCATCATCATCATCATCATCATCATCACATCATCATGATATCATCATCATGATATCATCATCATCGTCTCATCATGATATCATCATCATCATGATCTCTTCATGATATCATCATTATGATATCATCATCATCGTCTCATCATGATATCATCATCATCATCATCTCATCATGATATCATCATCATGATCATCTCATCATGATATCATCATCATCTCATCATGATATCATCATGATCATCTCATCATGATATCATCATCATCTCATCATGATATCATCATCATCATCTCATCATCATCATCATCATCATCTCATCATGATATCATCATCATCTCATCATGATATCATCATCATCATCTCATCATCATCATCATCATCATCATCATCTCATCATGATATCATCATCATCATCTCATCATGATATCTTCATCATGATATCATCATCATGATATCATCATCATCATCATCATGATATCATCTCATCATGATATCATCATCATGATATCATCATCATCATCATCATCATCTCATCATGATATCATCATCATCATCTCATCATGATATAATCATCATCATCATCATCATCTCATCATGATCATCATCATCACATCATCATGATATCATCATCATGATATCATCATCATCGTCTCATCATGATATCATCATCATCATGATCTCTTCATGATATAATCATTATGATATCATCATCATCGTCTCATCATGATATCATCATCATCATCATCTCATCATGATATCATCATCATGATCCTCTCATCATGATATCATCATCATCTCATCATGATATCATCATCATCATCTCATCATCATCATCATCATCATCTCATCATGATATCATCATCATCATCTCATCATGATATCTTCATCATGATATCATCATCATGATATCATCATTATCATCATCATGATATCATCTCATCATGATATCATCATCATGATATCATCATCATCATCATCATCATCATCATCATCATCTCATCATGATATCATCATCATCTCATCATGATATAATCATCATCATCATCATCATCATCTCATCATGATATCATCATCATCATCTCATCATGATATCATCATCACCATCATCATCTCATCATCATCTCATCATGATATCATCATCATTTCATCATGATATCATCATCACCATCATCTCATTATGATATCATCATCATCATCTCATCATGATATCATCATCATCATCATCATCTCATCATCATCATCATCATCATCATCATCTCATCATGATATCATCATCATCATCTCATCATGATATCTTCATCATGATATCATCATCATGATATCATCATCATCATCATCATGATATCATCTCATCATGATATCATCATCATGATATCATCATCATCATCATCATCATCTCATCATGATATCATCATCATCATCTCATCATGATATAATCATCATCATCATCATCATCTCATCATGATCATCATCATCACATCATCATGATATCATCATCATGATATCATCATCATCGTCTCATCATGATATCATCATCATCATGATCTCTTCATGATATAATCATTATGATATCATCATCATCGTCTCATCATGATATCATCATCATCATCATCTCATCATGATATCATCATCATGATCCTCTCATCATGATATCATCATCATCTCATCATGATATCATCATCATCATCTCATCATCATCATCATCATCATCTCATCATGATATCATCATCATCATCTCATCATGATCTCTTCATCATGATATCATCATCATGATATCATCATTATCATCATCATGATATCATCTCATCATGATATCATCATCATGATATCATCATCATCATCTCATCATGATATCATCATCATAATCATCTCATCATGATATCATCATCATGATATCATCATCATCATCATCATCTCATCATGATATCATCATCATCATCATCATAAACATCTCATCATGATATCATCATCATCATCATCATAATCTCATCATGATATCATCATCATCATCATCATCATCATCATCATCATCTCATCATGACATCATCATTATGATATCATCATCATGATATCATCATCATCATCATCATCATCTCATCATGAAATCATCATCATCATGATATCATCATCATCGTCTCATCATGATATCATCATCATCATCTCATCATGATATCATCATCATGATATCATCATCATCATCATCATCATCATCATCACATCATCATGATATCATCATCATGATATCATCATCATCGTCTCATCATGATATCATCATCATCATGATCTCTTCATGATATCATCATTATGATATCATCATCATCGTCTCATCATGATATCATCATCATCATCATCTCATCATGATATCATCATCATGATCATCTCATCATGATATCATCATCATGATCATCTCATCATGATATCATCATCATCTCATCATGATATCATCATGATCATCTCATCATGATATCATCATCATCTCATCATGATAACATCATCATCATCTCATCATCATCATCATCATCATCTCATCATGATATCATCATCATCTCATCATGATATCATCATCATCATCTCATCATCATCATCATCATCATCATCTCATCATGATATCATCATCATCATCTCATCATGATATCTTCATCATGATATCATCATCATGATATCATCATCATCATCATCATGATATCATCTCATCATGATATCATCATCATGATATCATCATCATCATCATCATCATCTCATCATGATATCATCATCATCATCTCATCATGATATAATCATCATCATCATCATCATCTCATCATGATCATCATCATCACATCATCATGATATCATCATCATGATATCATCATCATCGTCTCATCATGATATCATCATCATCATGATCTCTTCATGATATAATCATTATGATATCATCATCATCGTCTCATCATGATATCATCATCATCGTCTCATCATGATATCATCATCATCATCATCTCATCATGATATCATCATCATGATCCTCTCATCATGATATCATCATCATCTCATCATGATATCATCATCATCATCTCATCATCATCATCATCATCATCATCTCATCATGATATCATCATCATCATCTCATCATGATATCTTCATCATGATATCATCATCATGATATCATCATTATCATCATCATGATATCATCTCATCATGATATCATCATCATGATATCATCATCATCATCATCATCATCATCATCATCTCATCATGATATCATCATCATCTCATCATGATATAATCATCATCATCATCATCATCATCTCATCATGATATCATCATCATCATCTCATCATGATATCATCATCACCATCATCATCTCATCATCATCTCATCATGATATCATCATCATTTCATCATGATATCATCATCACCATCATCTCATCATGATATCATCATCATCATCTCATCATGATATCATCATCATCATCATCATCTCATCATCATCATCATCATCATCATCATCATCTCATCATGATATCATCATCATCATCTCATCATGATATCTTCATCATGATATCATCATCATCATCATCATGATATCATCTCATCATGATATCATCATCATGATATCATCATCATCATCATCATCATCATCTCATCATGATATCATCATCATCATCTCATCATGATATAATCATCATCATCATCATCATCTCATCATGATCATCATCATCACATCATCATGATATCATCATCATGATATCATCATCATCGTCTCATCATGATATCATCATCATCATGATCTCTTCATGATATAATCATTATGATATCATCATCATCGTCTCATCATGATATCATCATCATCATCATCTCATCATGATATCATCATCATGATCCTCTCATCATGATATCATCATCATCTCATCATGATATCATCATCATCATCTCATCATCATCATCATCATCATCTCATCATGATATCATCATCATCATCTCATCATGATCTCTTCATCATGATATCATCATCATGATATCATCATTATCATCATCATGATATCATCTCATCATGATATCATCATCATGATATCATCATCATCATCATCATCATCATCATCTCATCATGATATCATCATCAACTCATCATGATATAATCATCATCATCATCATCATCTCATCATGATATCATCATCATCATCTCATCATGATATCATCATCACCATCATCATCTCATCATCATCTCATCATGATATCATCATCATTTCATCATGATATCATCATCACCATCATCATCTCATCATCATCTCATCATGATATCATCATCATCTCATCATGATATCATCATCATCTCATCATGATATCATCATCATCATCATCATCATCATCATCATCATCATCATCATCATCATATCATCGTGATATCATCATCATGATATCATCATCATCGACTCATCATGATATCATCATCATCATGATCTCATCATGATATCATCATCATGATACCATCATCATCGTCTCATCATGATATCATCATCATCATCTCATCATCATCTCATCATGAAATCATCATCATCATGATATCATCATCATCGTCTCATCATGATATCATCATCATCATCATCATCATCATCATCATCATATCATCATGATATCATCATCATGATATCATCATCATCGTCTCATCATGATATCATCATCATCATGATCTCATCATGATATCATCATCATGATATCATCATCATCGTCTCATCATGATATCATCATCATCATCTCATCATGATATCATCATCATCATGATATCATCATCATCATCTCATCATTATATCATCATCATCTCATCATGATATCTTCATTATCTCATCATGATATCATCATCATCTCATCATGATATCGTCGTCATCATCTCATCATGATATCATCATCATCATCTCATCATTATATCATCATCATCTCATCATGATATCTTCATTATCTCATCATGATATCATCATCATCATCTCATCATGATATCATCATCATCATCATCATCATCTCATCATGATATCATCATCATCATCATCATCTCATCATGTTATCATCATCATCATCTCATCATGATATCATCATTATGATATCATCATCATCATCATCATCATCATCATCATCATCGTCATCATCATCATCATATCATCATGATATCATCATCATGATATCATCATCATTGTCTCATCATGATATCATCATCATCTCATCATGATATCATCATCATGATATCATCATCATCATCTCATCATGATATCATCATCATAATCATCTCATCATGATATCATCATCATGATATCATCATCATCATCATCATCATCTCATCATGATATCATCATCATCATTATCATAAACATCTCATCATGATATCATCATCATCATCATCATAATCTCATCATGATATCATCATCATCATCATCATCATCATCATCATCTCATCATGACATCATCATTATGATATCATCATCATGATATCATCATCATCATCATCATCATCTCATCATGAAATCATCATCATCATGATATCATCATCATCGTCTCATCATGATATCATCATCATCATCTCATCATGATATCATCATCATGATATCATCATCATCATCATCATCATCATCATCACATCATCATGATATCATCATCATGATATCATCATCATCGTCTCATCATGATATCATCATCATCATGATCTCTTCATGATATCATCATTATGATATCATCATCATCGTCTCATCATGATATCATCATCATCATCATCTCATCATGATATCATCATCATGATCATCTCATCATGATATCATCATCATCTCATCATGATATCATCATGATCATCTCATCATGATATCATCATCATCTCATCATGATATCATCATCATCTCATCATGATATCATCATCATCATCTCATCATCATCATCATCTCATCATGATATCATCATCATCTCATCATGATATCATCATCATCATCTCATCATCATCATCATCTCATCATGATATCATCATCATCATCTCATCATGATATCTTCATCATGATATCATCATCATGATATCATCATCATCATCATCATCATGATATCATCTCATCATGATATCATCATCATGATATCATCATCATCATCATCATCATCATCATCATCATCATCATCATCTCATCATGATATCATCATCATCATCTCATCATGATATCTTCATCATGATATCATCATCATGATATCATCATCATCATCATCATGATATCATCTCATCATGATATCATCATCATGATATCATCATCATCATCATCATCATCATCTCATCATGATATCATCATCATCATCTCATCATGATATAATCATCATCATCATCATCATCTCATCATGATCATCATCATCATCACATCATCATGATATCATCATCATAATATCATCATCATCGTCTCATCATGATATCATCATCATCATGATCTTTTCATGATATCATCATTATGATATCATCATCATCGTCTCATCATGATATCATCATCATCATCATCTCATCATGATATCATCATCATGATCATCTCATCATGATATCATCATCATCTCATCATGATATCATCATGATCATCTCATCATGATATCATCATCATCTCATCATGATATCATCATCATCATCTCATCATCATCATCATCATCATCTCATCATGAAATCATCATCATCATCTCATCATGATATCTTCATCATGATATCATCATCATGATATCATCATTATCATCATCATGATATCATCTCATCATGATATCATCATCATGATATCATCATCATCATCATCATCATCATCATCATCTCATCATGCTATCATCATCATCTCATCATGATATAATCATCATCATCATCATCATCATCTCATCATGATATCATCATCATCATCTCATCATGATATCATCATCACCATCATCATCTCATCATGATATCATCATCATGATATCATCATCATCATCATCATCATCATCATCATCTCATCATGCTATCATCATCATCTCATCATGATATAATCATCATCATCATCATCATCATCTCATCATGATATCATCATCATCATCTCATCATGATATCATCATCACCATCATCATCTCATCATCATCTCATCATGATATCATCATCATCTCATCATGATATCATCATCACCATCATCATCTCATCATCATCTCATCATGATATCATCATCATCTCATCATGATATCATCATCATCTCATCATGATATCATCATCATCATCATCATCATCATCATCATCATCATCATCATCATATCATCATGATATCATCATCATGATATCATCATCATCGACTCATCATGATATCATCATCATCATGATCTCATCATGATATCATCATCATGATACCATCATCATCGTCTCATCATGATATCATCATCATCATCTCATCATCATCTCATCATGAAATCATCATCATCATGATATCATCATCATCGTCTCATCATGATATCATCATCATCATCATAATCATCATCATCATCATCATCATATCATCATGATATCATCATCATGATATCATCATCATCGTCTCATCATGATATCATCATCATTATGATCTCATCATGATATCATCATCATGATATCATCATCATCGTCTCATCATGATATCATCATCATCATCTCATCATGATATCATCATCATCATCTCATCATCATCATCATCATCATCATCTCATCATGATATCATCATCATCATCATCATCTCATCATGATATCATCATCATGATATCATCATCATCTCATCATGATATCATCATCATCATCATCATCATCATCATCTCATCATGATATCATCATCATGATTTCATCATCATCGTCTCATCATGATATCATCATCATCATCATCATCATCATCTCATCATGATATCATCATCATAATCATCTCATCATGATATCATCATCATGATATCATCATCATCATCATCATCATCATCTCATCATGATTTCATCATCATCATCTCATCATGATATCATCATCATGATATCATCATCATCATCATCATCTCATCATGATATCATCATCATCATCATCATCATCTCATCATGATATCATCATCATGATATCATCATCATCATCATCTTCATCATCTCATCATGATATCATCATCATCATCTCATCATGATATCATCATCATGATATCATCATCATCATCATCATCTCATCATGATATCAACATCATGATATCATCATCATCATCATCCTCATCTCATCATGATATCAACATCATGATATCATCATCATCATCCTCATCTCATCATGATATCATCATCTCATCATGATATCATCATCATCATCATCATTATCATCTCATCATGATATCATCATCATCTCATCATGATATCTTCATTATCTCATCATGATATCATCATCATCATCATCCTCATCTCATCATGATATCATCATCTCATCATGATATCATCATCATCATCATCATTATCATCTCATCATGATATCATCATCATCTCATCATGATATCTTCATTATCTCATCATCATCATCATCATCATCATCTCATCATGAAATCATCATCATCATGATATCATCATCATCGTCTCATCATGATATCATCATCATCATCTCATCATGATATCATCATCATGATATCATCATCATGATATCATCATCATCATCATCATATCATCATGATATCATCATCATGATATCATCATCATCGTCTCATCATGATATCATCATCATCATGATCTCTTCATGATATCATCATTATGATATCATCATCATCGTCTCTTCATGATATCATCATCATCATCATCTCATCATGATATCATCATCATGATCATCTCATCATGATATCATCATCATCTCATCATGATATCATCATCATCATCTCATCATCATCAATCATCATCATCATCTCATCATGATATCATCATCATCATCTCATCATGATATCATCATTATCATCATCATCATCATCATCTCATCATGATATCATCATCATGATATCATCATCATCATCGTCTCATCATGATATCATCATCATCATCGTCTCATCATGATATCATCATCATCATCATCTCATCATGATCATCTCATCATGATATCATCATCATGATATCATCATCATGATATCATCATCATCATCTCATCATGATATCATCATCATGATATCATCATCATCGTCTCATCATGATATCATCATCATCTCATCATGATATCATCATCATAATCATCTCATCATGATATCATCATCATCATCATCATCATCATCATCATCATCATCATCATCTCATCATGATATCATCATCATCATCTAATCATGATATCATCATCATCTCATCATGATATCAACATCATGATATCATCATCATCATCATCATCATCATCATCTCATCATATCATCATCATGATCATCTCATCATGATATCATCATCATGATATCATCATCATCATCATCATCATCATCTCATCATGATATCATCATCATCTCATCATGATATCTTCATTATCTCATCATGATATCTTCATTATCTCATCATGATATCATCATCATCTCATCATGATATCATCATCATCATCATCTCATCATGATATCATCATCATCATCTCATCATGATATCATCATCATCATGATATCTTCATTATCTCATCATGATATCTTCATTATCTCATCATCATCATCATCTCATCATGATATCATCATCATCTCATCATATCATCATCATCATCATCATCTCATCATGATATCATCATCATCTCATCATATCATCATCATCATCATCATCTCATCATGATATCATCATCATCATCATCATCATCTCATCATGATATCATCATCATCTCATCATGATATCATCATCATCATCTCATCATGATATCATCATCATCTCATCATGATATCATCATCATCATCTCATCATGATATCATCATCATCATCTCATCATGATATCATCATCATGATATCATCATCATGATATCATCATCATCATCATCATATCATCATGATATCATCATCATGATATCATCATCATCGTCTCATCATGATATCATCATCATCATGATCTCTTCATGATATCATCATTATGATATCATCATCATCGTCTCTTCATGATATCATCATCATCATCATCTCATCATGATATCATCATCATGATCATCTCATCATGATATCATCATCATCTCATCATGATATCATCATCATCATCTCATCATCATCAATCATCATCATCATCTCATCATGATATCATCATCATCATCTCATCATGATATCATCATTATCATCATCATCATCATCATCTCATCATGATATCATCATCATGATATCATCATCATCATCGTCTCATCATGATATCATCATCATCATCGTCTCATCATGATATCATCATCATCATCATCTCATCATGATCATCTCATCATGATATCATCATCATGATATCATCATCATGATATCATCATCATCATCTCATCATGATATCATCATCATGATATCATCATCATCGTCTCATCATGATATCATCATCATCTCATCATGATATCATCATCATAATCATCTCATCATGATATCATCATCATCATCATCATCATCATCATCATCATCATCATCATCTCATCATGATATCATCATCATCATCTAATCATGATATCATCATCATCTCATCATGATATCAACATCATGATATCATCATCATCATCATCATCATCATCATCTCATCATATCATCATCATGATCATCTCATCATGATATCATCATCATGATATCATCATCATCATCATCATCATCATCTCATCATGATATCATCATCATCTCATCATGATATCTTCATTATCTCATCATGATATCTTCATTATCTCATCATGATATCATCATCATCTCATCATGATATCATCATCATCATCATCTCATCATGATATCATCATCATCATCTCATCATGATATCATCATCATCATGATATCTTCATTATCTCATCATGATATCTTCATTATCTCATCATCATCATCATCTCATCATGATATCATCATCATCTCATCATATCATCATCATCATCATCATCTCATCATGATATCATCATCATCTCATCATATCATCATCATCATCATCATCTCATCATGATATCATCATCATCATCATCATCATCTCATCATGATATCATCATCATCTCATCATGATATCATCATCATCATCTCATCATGATATCATCATCATCTCATCATGATATCATCATCATCATCTCATCATGATATCATCATCATCTCATCATGATATCATCATCATCTCATCATGAAATCATCATCATGATATCATCATCATCGTCTCATCATGATATCATCATCATCATCATCTCATCATGATATCATCATCATAATCATCTCTTCATGATATCATCATCATGATATCATCATCATCATCATCATCATCATCATCATCTCATCATGATATCATCATCATCATCATCTCATCATGATATCATCATCATGATATAATCATCATCATCATCATCTCATCATGATATCAACATCATGATATCATCATCATCATCATTATCATCTCATCATGATATCAACATCATGATATCATCATCATCATCATCCTCATCTCATCATGATATCATCATCTCATCATGATATCATCATCATGATATCATCATCATCATCATCATTATCATCTCATCATGATATCATCATCATCTCATCATGATATCTTCATTATCTCATCATGATATCATCATCATCTCATCATGATATCATCATCATTTCATCATGATATCATCATCATCATCTCATCATGATATCATCATCATGATATCATCATCATCATCATCATCTCATCATGATATCATCATCATCATCATCATCATCATCATCTCATCATGATATCATCATCATCATCATCATCATAAACATCTCATCATGATATCATCATCATCATCATCATCATTTCATCATGATATCATCATCATCATCTCATCATGATATCATCATCATGATATCATCATCATCATCATCATCTCATCATGATATCATCATCATCATCATCATCATCATCATCATCATCATCATCTCATCATGATATCATCATCATCATCATCATCATCATCATCATCATCATCATCATCATCATCATCTCATCATGATATCATCATCATCATCATCATAAACATCTCATCATGATATCATCATCATCATCATCATCATCATCATCATCATCTCATCATGATATCATCATCATCATCATCATCATCATCATCATCATCATCTCATCATGATATCATCATCATGATATCATCATCATGATATCATCTTCATGATATCATCATCATCATCATCATCATCTCATCATGAAATCATCATCATCATGATATCATCATCATCGTCTCATCATGATATCATCATCATCATCTCATCATGATATCATCATCATGATATCATCATCATCATCATCATCATCATCATCATCATATCATCATGATATCATCATCATGATATCATCATCATCGTCTCATCATGATATCATCATCATCATGATCTCTTCATGATATGATCATTATGATATCATCATCATCGTCTCTTCATGATATCATCATCATCATCATCTCATCATGATATCATCATCATGATCATCTCATCATGATATCATCATCATCTCATCATGATATCATCATCATCATCTCATCATCATCATCAATCATCATCATCATCTCATCATGATATCATCATCATCATCATCTCATCATCTCATCATCATCATCATCATCATCATCATCATCATCTCATCATGATATCATCATCATCATCATCATCATCATCTCATCATGATATCATCATCATGATATCATCATCATCATCGTCTCATCATGATATCATCATCATCATCGTCTCATCATGATATCATCATCATCATCATCATCTCATCATGATCATCTCATCATGATATCATCATCATGAAATCATCATCATGATATCATCATCATCATCTCATCATGATATCATCATCATGATATCATCATCATCATCATCTCATCATGATATCATCATCATGATATCATCATCATCGTCTCATCATGATATCATCATCATCTCATCATGATATCATCATCATAATCATCTCATCATGATATCATCATCATGATATCATCATCATCATGATCATCATCATCATCATCTCATCATGATATCATCATCATCATCTAATCATGATATCATCATCATGATATCATCATCATCATCTCATCATGATATCAACATCATGATATCATCATCATCATCATCATCTCATCATGATATCATCATCATCATCTCATCATGATATCATCATCATGATATCATCATCATCATCATCATCATCATTATCATCATCATCATCATCTCATCATGATATCATCATCATCTCATCATGATATCTTCATTATCTCATCATGATATCTTCATTATCTCATCATGATATCATCATCATCTCATCATGATATCATCATCATCATCATCTCATCATGATATCATCATCATCATCTCATCATGATATCATCATCATCTCATCATGATATCATCATCATCTCATCATGATATCATCATCGTCTCATCATGATATCATCATCATCATCTCATCATGATATCATCATCATCATGATATCTTCATTATCTCATCATGATATCTTCATTATCTCATCATCATCATCATCTCATCATGATATCATCATCATCTTCTCATCATGATATAATCATCATCATCCTCATCATCATCATCATCATCATCATCATCTCATCATGATATCATCATCATTATCTCATCATCATCATCATCTCATCATGATATCATCATCATCATCATCATCATCTCATCATGATATCATCATCATCATCATCATCTCATCATGATATCATCATCATCTCATAATGATATCATCATCATCATCTCATCATGATATCATCATCATCATCATCTCATCATGATATCATCATCATCTCATCATGAAATCATCATCATGATATCATCATCATCGTCTCATCATGATATCATCATCATCATCTCATCATGATATCATCATCATAATCATCTCTTCATGATATCATCATCATGATATCATCATCATCATCATCATCATCATCTCATCATGATATCATCATCATCATCTCATCATGATATCATCATCATGATATCATCATCATCATCATCATCATCATCTCATCATCATCTCATCATGATATCATCATCATAATCATCCTCATCTCATCATGATATCATCATCATGATATCATCATCATCATCATCATCATCATCATCATCTCATCATGATATCATCATCATCATCTCATCATGATATCATCATCATGATATCATCATCATCATCATCATCATCTCATCATGATATCAACATTATCTCATCATGATATCATCATCATCTCATCATGATATCATCATCATTTCATCATGATATCATCATCATCATCTCATCATGATATCATCATCATGATATCATCATCATCATCATCATCATCTCATCATGATATCATCATCATCATCATCATCATCATCATCATCATCATCATCATCATCATCTCATCATGATATCATCATCATGATATCATCATCATCATCATCATCATCATCTCATCATGATATCATCATCATCATCATCATAAACATCTCATCATGATATCATCATCATCATCATCTCATCATGATATCATCATCATGATATCATCATCATCATCATCATCATCATCTCATCATGATATCATCATCATCATCATCATAAACATCTCATCATGATATCATCATCATCATCATCATCATCATCATCTCATCATGATATCATCATCATCATCATCATCATCATCATCATCATCATCATCATCATCATCATCATCTCATCATGATATCATCATCATGATATCATCATCATGATATCATCTTCATGATATCATCATCATCATCATCATCTCATCATGAAATCATCATCATCATGATATCATCATCATCGTCTCATCATGATATCATCATCTCATCATGATATCATCATCATGATATCATCATCATCATCATCATCATCATCATCATATCATCATGATATCCTCATCATGATATCATCATCATCGTCTCATCATGATATCATCATCATCATGATCTCTTCATGATATGATCATTCTGATATCATCATCATCGTCTCTTCATGATATCATTATCATCATCATCTCATCATGATATCATCATCATGATCATCTCATCATGATATCATCATCATCTCATCATGATATCATCATCATAATCTCATCATCATCATCAATCATCATCATCATCTCATCATGATATCTTCATCATCATCTCATCATCTCATCATCATCATCATCATCATCATCATCATCTCATCATGATATCATCATCATCATCATCATCATCATCTCATCATGATATCATCATCATGATATCATCATCATCATCGTCTCATCATGATATCATCATCATCATCGTCTCATCATGATATCATCATCATCATCATCTCATCATGATCATCTCATCATGATATCATCATCATGATATCATCATCATGATATCATCATCATGATATCATCATCATCATCTCATCATGATATCATCATCATGATATCATCATCATCGTCTCATCATGATATCATCATCATCTCATCATGATATCATCATCATAATCATCTCATCATGATATCATCATCATGATATCATCATCATCATCATCATCATCTCATCATGATATCATCATCATCATCTAATCATGATATCATCATCATGATATCATCATCATCATCTCATCATGATATCAACATCATCATCTCATCATGATATCATCATCATCATCTCATCATGATATCATCATCATGATATCATCATCATCATCATCATCATCATCATCTCATCATGATATCATCATCATCTCATCATGATATCTTCATTATCTCATCATGATATCTTCATTATCTCATCATGATATCATCATCATCTCATCATGATATCATCATCATCATCATCTCATCATGATATCATCATCATCATCTCATCATGATATCATCATCATCATCATCTCATCATGATATCATCATCATCATCTCATCATGATATCATCATCATCATCATCTCATCATGATATCATCATCATCGTCTCATCATGATATCATCATCATCATCCTCATCATCATCATCATCATCATCTCATCATGATATCATCATCATCAGCTCATCATGATATCATCATCATCTCATCATATCATCATCATCATCATCATTATCATCTCATCATGATATCATCATCATCATCATCATCATCTCATCATGATATCATCATCATCATCTCATCATGATATCATCATCATCATCTCATCATGATATCATCATCATCATCTCATCATGATATCATCATCATCTCATCATGATATCATCATCATCTCATCATGAAATCATCATCATGATATCATCATCATCGTCTCATCATGATATCATCATCATCGTCTCATCATGATATCATCATCATCATCATCTCATCATGATATCATCATCATAATCATCTCTTCATGATATCATCATCATGATATCATCATCATCATCTCATCATGATATCATCATCATCATCTCATCATGATATCATCATCATGATATAATCATCATCATCATCTCATCATGATATCATTTCATCATCATCATCATCATCATCATCATCTCATCATGATATCAACATCATGATATCATCATCATCATCATCATCTCATCATGATATCATCATCATGATATCATCATCATCATCATCTCATCATGATATCAACATCATGATATCATCATCATCGTCATCATCTCATCATGATATCATCATCATCATCTCATCATTATATCATCATCATCTCATCATGATATCTTCATTATCTCATCATGATATCATCATCATCTCATCATGATATCATCGTCATCATCTCATCATGATATCATCATCATCATCTCATCATTATATCATCATCATCTCATCATGATATCTTCATTATCTCATCATGATATCATCATCATCATCTCATCATGATATGATCATCATCATCATCATCATCATCATCATCTCATCATGATATCATCATCATCATCATCATCATCATCATCATCTCATCATGTTATCATCATCATCATCTCATCATGATATCATCATTATGATATCATCATCATCATCATCATCGTCATCATCATCATATCATCATGATATCATCATCATGATATCATCATCATTGTCTCATCATGATATCATCATCATCCCATCATGATATCATCATCATGATATCATCATCATCATCATCTCATCATGATATCATCATCATAATCATCTCATCATGATATCATCATCATGATATCATCATCATCATCATCATCTCATCATGATATCATCATCATCATCATCATAAACATCTCATCATGATATCATCATCATCATCATCATAATCTCATCATGATATCATCATCATCATCATCATCATCATCATCATCATCATCTCATCATGACATCATCATTATGATATCATCATCATGATATCATCATCATCATCATCATCATCTATTCATGAAATCATCATCATCATGATATCATCATCATCGTCTCATCATGATATCATCATCATCATCTCATCATGATATCATCATCATGATATCATCATCATCATCATCATCATCACATCATCATGATATCATCATCATGATATCATCATCATCGTCTCATCATGATATCATCATCATCATGATCTCTTCATGATATCATCATTATGATATGATCATCATCGTCTCATCATGATATCATCATCATCATCATCTCATCATGATATCATCATCATGATCATCTCATCATGATATCATCATCATGATATCATCATCATCATCATCATCTCATCATGATATCAACATCATGATATCATCATCATCATCATCCTCATCTCATCATGATATCAACATCATGATATCATCATCATCATCATCCTCATCTCATCATGATATCATCATCTCATCATGATATCATCATCATTATCATCTCATCATGATATCATCATCATCTCATCATGATATCTTCATTATCTCATCATGATATCATCATCATCATCATCCTCATCTCATCATGATATCATCATCTCATCATGATATCATCATCATCATCATCATTATCATCTCATCATGATATCATCATCATCTCATCATGATATCTTCATTATCTCATCATGATATCATCATCATCTCATCATGATATCATCATCATCTCATCATGATATCATCATCATCTCATCATGATATCATCATCATCATCTCATCATGATATCATCATCATGATATCATCATCATCATCATCATCTCATCATGATATCATCATCATCATCATCATCATCATCATCATCATCATCTCATCATGATATCATCATCATGATATCATCATCATCATCATCATCATCATCATCATCATCATCATCATCATCATCTCATCATGATATCATCATCATCATCATCATAAACATCTCATCATGATATCATCATCATCATCATCATCATCATCATCATCATCATCATCTCATCATGATATCATCATCATCATCATCATCATCTCATCATGATATCATCATCATGATATCATCATCATGATATCATCATCATGATATCATCTTCATGATATCATCATCATCATCATCATCATCATCTCATCATGAAATCATCATCATCATGATATCATCATCATCGTCTCATCATGATATCATCATCATCATCTCATCATGATATCATCATCATGATATCATCATCATGATATCATCATCATCATCATGATATCATCATCATGATATCATCATCATCGTCTCATCATGATATCATCATCATCATGATCTCTTCATGATATCATCATTATGATATCATCATCATCGTCTCTTCATGATATCATCATCATCATCATCTCATCATGATATCATCATCATGATCATCTCATCATGATATCATCATCATCTCATCATGATATCATCATCATCATCTCATCATCATCATCAATCATCATCATCATCTCATCATGATATCATCATCATCATCTCATCATCTCATCATCATCATCATCATCTCATCATGATATCATCATTATCATCATCATCATCATCATCTCATCATGATATCATCATCATGATATCATCATCATCATCGTCTCATCATGATATCATCATCATCATCATCGTCTCATCATGATATCATCATCATCATCATCTCATCATGATCATCTCATCATGATATCATCATCATGATATCATCATCATGATATCATCATCATCATCTCATCATGATATCATCATCATGATATCATCATCATCGTCTCATCATGATATCATCATCATCTCATCATGATATCATCATCATAATCATCTCATCATGATATCATCATCATCATCATCATCATCATCTCATCATGATATCATCATCATCATCTAATCATGATATCATCATCATCTCATCATGATATCAACATCATGATATCATCATCATCATCATCATCATCATCATCATCATCTCATCATATCATCATCATCATCATCTCATCATGATATCATCATCATGATATCATCATCATCATCATCATCATCATCATCATCTCATCATGATATCATCATCATCTCATCATGATATCTTCATTATCTCATCATGATATCTTCATTATCTCATCATGATATCATCATCATCTCATCATGATATCATCATCATCATCATCTCATCATGATATCATCATCATCATCTCATCATGATATCATCATCATCATGATATCTTCATTATCTCATCATGATATCTTCATTATCTCATCATCATCATCATCTCATCATGATATCATCATCATCATCTCATCATGATATCATCATCATCTCATCATATCATCATCATCATCATCATCTCATCATGATATCATCATCATCTCATCATATCATCATCATCATCATCATCTCATCATATCATCATCATCATCATCATCTCATCATGATATCATCATCATCATCATCATCTCATCATGATATCATCATCATCTCATCATGATATCATCATCATCATCTCATCATGATATCATCATCATCTCATCATGATATCATCATCATCATCTCATCATGATATCATCATCATCTCATCATGATATCATCATCATCTCATCATGAAATCATCATCATGATATCATCATCATCGTCTCATCATGATATCATCATCATCATCATCATCATCTCATCATGATATCATCATCATAATCATCTCTTCATGATATCATCATCATGATATCATCATCATCATCTCATCATGATATCATCATCATCATCTCATCATGATATCATCATCATCATCTCATCATGATATCATCATCATGATATAATCATCATCATCATCATCTCATCATGATATCAACATCATGATATCATCATCATCATCATCCTCATCTCATCATGATATCAACATCATGATATCATCATCATCATCATCCTCATCTCATCATGATATCATCATCTCATCATATATCATCATCATGATATCATCATCATCATCATCATTATCATCTCATCATGATATCATCATCATCTCATCATGATATCTTCATTATCTCATCATGATATCATCATCATCTCATCATGATATCATCATCATTTCATCATGATATCATCATCATCATCTCATCATGATATCATCATCATGATATCATCATCATCATCATCATCATCTCATCATGATATCATCATCATCATCATCATCATCATCATCATCATCATCTCATCATGATATCATCATCATGATATCATCATCATCATCATCATTATCATCATCTCATCATGATATCATCATCATCATCATCATAAACATCTCATCATGATATCATCATCATCATCATCATCATTTCATCATGATATCATCATCATCATCTCATCATGATATCATCATCATGATATCATCATCATCATCATCATCTCATCATGATATCATCATCATCATCATCATCATCATCTCATCATGATATCATCATCATGATATCATCATCATCATCATCATCATCATCATCTCATCATGATATCATCATCATCATCATCATAAACATCTCATCATGATATCATCATCATCATCATCATCATCATCATCTCATCATGATATCATCATCATCATCATCATCATCATCATCATCATCATCATCATCATCATCTCATCATGATATCATCATCATGATATCATCATCATGATATCATCTTCATGATATCATCATCATCATCATCATCTCATCATGAAATCATCATCATCATGATATCATCATCATCGTCTCATCATGATATCATCATCATCATCTCATCATGATATCATCATCATGATATCATCATCATCATCATCATCATCATCATCATCATCATCATCATCATATCATCATGATATCATCATCATGATATCATCATCATCGTCTCATCATGATATCATCATCATCATGATCTCTTCATGATATGATCATTATGATATCATCATCATCGTCTCTTCATGATATCATCATCATCATCATCTCATCATGATATCATCATCATGATCATCTCATCATGATATCATCATCATCTCATCATGATATCATCATCATCATCTCATCATCATCATCAATCATCATCATCATCTCATCATGATATCATCATCATCATCTCATCATCTCATCATCATCATCATCATCATCATCATCATCTCATCATGATATCATCATCATCATCATCATCATCATCTCATCATGATATCATCATCATGATATCATCATCATCATCGTCTCATCATGATATCATCATCATCATCATCATCTCATCATGATCATCTCATCATGATATCATCATCATGATATCATCATCATGAAATCATCATCATGATATCATCATCATCATCTCATCATGATATCATCATCATGATATCATCATCATCATCTCATCATGATATCATCATCATGATATCATCATCATCGTCTCATCATGATATCATCATCATCTCATCATGATATCATCATCATAATCATCTCATCATGATATCATCATCATGATATCATCATCATCATCATCATCATCATCATCATCTCATCATGATATCATCATCATCATCTAATCATGATATCATCATCATGATATCATCATCATCATCTCATCATGATATCAACATCATGATATCATCATCATCATCATCATCTCATCATGATATCATCATCATCATCTCATCATGATATCATCATCATGATATCATCATCATGATATCATCATCATCATCATCATCATCATCATCATCATCTCATCATGATATCATCATCATCTCATCATGATATCTTCATTATCTCATCATGATATCTTCATTATCTCATCATGATATCATCATCATCTCATCATGATATCATCATCATCATCATCTCATCATGATATCATCATCATCATCTCATCATGATATCATCATCATCTCATCATGATATCATCATCATCATCTCATCATGATATCATCATCGTCTCATCATGATATCATCATCATCATCTCATCATGATATCATCATCATCATGATATCTTCATTATCTCATCATGATATCTTCATTATCTCATCATCATCATCATCTCATCATGATATCATCATCATCTTCTCATCATGATATAATCATCATCATCCTCATCATCATCATCATCATCATCATCTCATCATGATATCATCATCATCAGCTCATCATGATATCATCATCATCTCATCATATCATCATCATCATCATCATCATCATCTCATCATGATATCATCATCATCATCATCATCTCATCATGATATCATCATCATCTCATAATGATATCATCATCATCATCTCATCATGATATCATCATCATCATCATCTCATCATGATATCATCATCATCTCATCATGAAATCATCATCATGATATCATCATCATCGTCTCATCATGATATCATCATCATCATCATCATCTCATCATGATATCATCATCATAATCATCTCTTCATGATATCATCATCATGATATCATCATCATCATCATCATCATCATCTCATCATGATATCATCATCATCATCTCATCATGATATCATCATCATGATATCATCATCATCATCATCATCATCTCATCATGATATCAACATCATGATATCAACATCATGATATCATCATCATCATCATCCTCATCTCATCATGATATCAACATCATGATATCATCATCATCATCATCCTCATCTCATCATGATATCATCATCTCATCATGATATCATCATCATCATCATCATCATTATCATCTCATCATGATATCATCATCATCTCATCATGATATCTTCATTATCTCATCATGATATCATCATCATCTCATCATGATATCATCATCATTTCATCATGATATCATCATCATCATCTCATCATGATATCATCATCATGATATCATCATCATCATCATCATCTCATCATGATATCATCATCATCATCATCATCATCATCATCATCATCATCTCATCATGATATCATCATCATGATATCATCATCATCATCATCATCTCATCATGATATCATCATCATCATCATCATAAACATCTCATCATGATATCATCATCATCATCATCATCATCATCATCATCATCATCATCTCATCATGATATCATCATCATGATATCATCATCATGATATCATCTTCATGATATCATCATCATCATCTCATCATGAAATCATCATCATCATGATATCATCATCATCGTCTCATCATGATATCATCATCTCATCATGATATCATCATCATGATATCATCATCATCATCATCATCATCATCATCATCATCATATCATCATGATATCCTCATCATGATATCATCATCATCGTCTCATCATGATATCATCATCATCATGATCTCTTCATGATATGATCATTATGATATCATCATCATCGTCTCTTCATGATATCATCATCATCATCATCTCATCATGATATCATCATCATGATCATCTCATCATGATATCATCATCATCTCATCATGATATCATCATCATCATCTCATCATCTCATCATCATCATCATCATCATCATCATCTCATCATGATATCATCATCATCATCATCATCATCTCATCATGATATCATCATCATGATATCATCATCATCATCGTCTCATCATGATATCATCATCATCATCGTCTCATCATGATATCATCATCATCATCATCTCATCATGATCATCTCATCATGATATCATCATCATGATATCATCATCATGATATCATCATCATGATATCATCATCATGATATCATCATGATATCATCATCATGATATCATCATCATCGTCTCATCATGATATCATCATCATCTCATCATGATATCATCATCATAATCATCTCATCATGATATCATCATCATGATATCATCATCATCATCATCATCATCTCATCATGATATCATCATCATCATCTAATCATGATATCATCATCATGATATCATCATCATCATCTCATCATGATATCAACATCATGATATCATCATCATCATCATCATCATCATCTCATCATGATATCATCATCATCATCTCATCATGATATCATCATCATGATATCATCATCATCATCATCATCATCATCATCATCATCATCTCATCATGATATCATCATCATCTCATCATGATATCTTCATCATCTCATCATGATATCTTCATTATCTCATCATGATATCATCATCATCTCATCATGATATCATCATCATCATCATCTCATCATGATATCATCATCATCATCTCATCATGATATCATCATCATCATCATCTCATCATGATATCATCATCATCATCTCATCATGATATCATCATCATCATCATCTCATCATGATATCATCATCATCGTCTCATCATGATATCATCATCATCATCCTCATCATCATCATCATCATCATCTCATCATGATATCATCATCATCAGCTCATCATGATATCATCATCATCTCATCATATCATCATCATCATCATCATCATCTCATCATGATATCATCATCATCATCATCATCATCTCATCATGATATCATCATCATCATCTCATCATGATATCATCATCATCATCTCATCATGATATCATCATCATCATCTCATCATGATATCATCATCATCTCATCATGATATCATCATCATCTCATCATGAAATCATCATCATGATATCATCATCATCGTCTCATCATGATATCATCATCATCATCTCATCATGATATCATCATCATAATCATCTCTTCATGATATCATCATCATGATATCATCATCATCATCTCATCATGATATCATCATCATCATCTCATCATGATATCATCATCATGATATAATCATCATCATCATCTCATCATGATATCATTTCATCATCATCATCATCATCATCATCATCATCATCATCATCATCATCATCATCTCATCATGATATCAACATCATGATATCATCATCATCATCATCATCTCATCATGATATCATCATCATGATATCATCATCATGATATCATCATCATCATCATCTCATCATGATATCAACATCATGATATCATCATCATCGTCATCATCTCATCATGATATCATCATCATCATCTCATCATTATATCATCATCATCTCATCATGATATCTTCATTATCTCATCATGATATCATCATCATCTCATCATGATATCATCGTCATCATCTCATCATGATATCATCATCATCATCTCATCATTATATCATCATCATCTCATCATGATATCTTCATTATCTCATCATGATATCATCATCATCATCTCATCATGATATGATCATCATCATCATCATCATCATCATCATCTCATCATGATATCATCATCATCATCATCATCATCATCATCTCATCATGTTATCATCATCATCATCTCATCATGATATCATCATTATGATATCATCATCATCATCATCATCATCATCATCATCATCGTCATCATCATCATATCATCATGATATCATCATCATGATATCATCATCATTGTCTCATCATGATATCATCATCATCCCATCATGATATCATCATCATGATATCATCATCATCATCTCATCATGATATCATCATCATAATCATCTCATCATGATATCATCATCATGATATCATCATCATCATCATCATCTCATCATGATATCATCATCATCATCATCATAAACATCTCATCATGATATCATCATCATCATCATCATCATAATCTCATCATGATATCATCATCATCATCATCATCATCATCATCTCATCATGACATCATCATTATGATATCATCATCATGATATCATCATCATCATCATCATCATCTATTCATGAAATCATCATCATCATGATATCATCATCATCGTCTCATCATGATATCATCATCATCATCTCATCATGATATCATCATCATGATATCATCATCATCATCATCATCATCATCATCATCACATCATCATGATATCATCATCATGATATCATCATCATCGTCTCATCATGATATCATCATCATCATGATCTCTTCATGATATCATCATTATGATATCATCATCATCGTCTCATCATGATATCATCATCATCATCATCTCATCATGATATCATCATCATGATCATCTCATCATGATATCATCATCATCTCATCATGATATCATCATGATCATCTCATCATGATATCATCATCATCTCATCATGATATCATCATCATCATCTCATCATCATCATCATCATCATCTCATCATGATATCATCATCATCTCATCATGATATCATCATCATCATCTCATCATCATCATCATCATCATCATCTCATCATGATATCATCATCATCATCTCATCATGATATCTTCATCATGATATCATCATCATGATATCATCATCATCATCATCATGATATCATCTCATCATGATATCATCATCATGATATCATCATCATCATCATCATCATCATCATTTCATCATGATATCATCATCATCATCATCTCATCATGATATAATCATCATCATCATCATCATCTCATCATGATCATCATCATCATCACATCATCATGATATCATCATTATGATATCATCATCATCGTCTCATCATGATATCATCATCATCATGATCTCTTCATGATATAATCATTATGATATCATCATCATCGTCTCATCATGATATCATCATCATCATCATCTCATCATGATATCATCATCATGATCATCTCATCATGATATCATCATCATCTCATCATGATATCATCATGATCATCTCATCATGATATCATCATCATCTCATCATGATATCATCATCATCTCATCATGATATCATCATCATCATCTCATCATCATCATCATCATCATCTCATCATGATATCATCATCATCATCTCATCATGATATCTTCATCATGATATCATCATCATGATATCATCATTATCATCATCATGATATCATCTCATCATGATATCATCATCATGATATCATCATCATCATCATCATCATCATCATCTCATCATGATATCATCATCATCTCATCATGATATAATCATCATCATCATCATCATCTCATCATGATATCATCATCATCATCATCTCATCATGATATCATCATCACCATCATCATCTCATCATCATCTCATCATGATATCATCATCATTTCATCATGATATCATCATCACCATCATCATCTCATCATCATCTCATCATGATATCATCATCATCTCATCATGATATCATCATCATCATCATCATCATCATCATCATCATATCATCGTGATATCATCATCATGATATCATCATCATCGACTCATCATGATATCATCATCATCATGATCTCATCATGATATCATCATCATGATACCATCATCATCGTCTCATCATGATATCATCATCATCATCTCATCATCATCTCATCATGAAATCATCATCATCATGATATCATCATCATCGTCTCATCATTATATCATCATCATCTCATCATGATATCTTCATTATCTCATCATGATATCATCATCATCGTCTCATCATGATATCATCATCATCATCTCATCATCATCTCATCATGAAATCATCATCATCATGATATCATCATCATCGTCTCATCATTATATCATCATCATCTCATCATGATATCTTCATTATCTCATCATGATATCATCATCATCATCTCATCATGATATCATCATCATCATCATCATCATCATCATCTCATCATGATATCATCATCATCATCATCATCATCATCATCATCTCATCATGTTATCATCATCATCATCTCATCATGATATCATCATTATGATATCATCATCATCATCATCATCATCATCATCATCGTCATCATCATCATATCATCATGATATCATCATCATGATATCATCATCATTGTCTCATCATGATATCATCATCATCTCATCATGATATCATCATCATGATATCATCATCATCATCTCATCATGATATCATCATCATAATCATCTCATCATGATATCATCATCATGATATCATCATCATCATCATCATCTCATCATGATATCATCATCATCATCATCATAAACATCTCATCATGATATCATCATCATCATCATCATAATCTCATCATGATATCATCATCATCATCATCATCATCATCATCATCTCATCATGACATCATCATTATGATATCATCATCATGATATCATCATCATCATCATCTCATCATGAAATCATCATCATCATGATATCATCATCATCGTCTCATCATGATATCATCATCATCATCTCATCATGATATCATCATCATGATATCATCATCATCATCATCATCATCACATCATCATGATATCATCATCATGATATCATCATCATCGTCTCATCATGATATCATCATCATCATGATCTCTTCATGATATCATCATTATGATATCATCATCATCGTCTCATCATGATATCATCATCATCATCATCTCATCATGATATCATCATCATGATCATCTCATCATGATATCATCATCATCTCATCATGATATCATCATGATCATCTCATCATGATATCATCATCATCTCATCATGATATCATCATCATCATCTCATCATCATCATCATCATCATCTCATCATGATATCATCATCATCTCATCATGATATCATCATCATCATCTCATCATCATCATCATCATCATCATCATCTCATCATGATATCATCATCATCATCTCATCATGATATCTTCATCATGATATCATCATCATGATATCATCATCATCATCATCATGATATCATCTCATCATGATATCATCATCATGATATCATCATCATCATCATCATCATCATCTCATCATGATATCATCATCATCATCTCATCATGATATAATCATCATCATCATCATCATCTCATCATGATCATCATCATCACATCATCATGATATCATCATCATGATATCATCATCATCGTCTCATCATGATATCATCATCATCATGATCTCTTCATGATATAATCATTATGATATCATCATCATCGTCTCATCATGATATCATCATCATCATCATCTCATCATGATATCATCATCATGATCCTCTCATCATGATATCATCATCATCTCATCATGATATCATCATGATCATCTCATCATGATATCATCATCATCTCATCATGATATCATCATCATCATCTCATCATCATCATCATCATCATCTCATCATGATATCATCATCATCATCTCATCATGATATCTTCATCATGATATCATCATCATGATATCATCATTATCATCATCATGATATCATCTCATCATGATATCATCATCATGATATCATCATCATCATCATCATCATCATCTCATCATGATATCATCATCATCTCATCATGATATAATCATCATCATCATCATCTCATCATGATATCATCATCATCATCTCATCATGATATCATCATCACCATCATCATCTCATCATCATCTCATCATAATATCATCATCATTTCATCATGATATCATCATCACCATCATCATCTCATCATCATCTCATCATGATATCATCATCATCTCATCATGATATCATCATCATCTCATCATGATATCATCATCATCATCATCATCATCATCATCATCATCATCATATCATCGTGATATCATCATCATGATATCATCATCATCGACTCATCATGATATCATCATCATCATGATCTCATCATGATATCATCATCATGATACCATCATCATCGTCTCATCATGATATCATCATCATCTCATCATCATCTCATCATGAAATCATCATCATCATGATATCATAATCATCGTCTCATCATGATATCATCATCATCATCATCATCATCATCATCATCATCATATCATCATGATATCATCATCATGATATCATCATCATCGTCTCATCATGATATCATCATCATCATGATCTCATCATGATATCATCATCATGATATCATCATCATCGTCTCATCATGATATCATCATCATCATCTCATCATGATATCATTATCATCATGATATCATCATCATCTCATCATTATATCATCATCATCTCATCATGATATCTTCATTATCTCATCATGATATCATCATCATCTCATCATGATATCATCGTCATCATCTCATCATGATATCATCATCATCATCTCATCATTATATCATCATCATCTCATCATGATATCTTCATTATCTCATCATGATATCATCATCATCATCTCATCATGATATCATCATCATCATCATCATCATCATCATCATCTCATCATGATATCATCATCATCATCATCATCTCATCATGTTATCATCATCATCATCTCATCATGATATCATCATTATGATATCATCATCATCATCATCATCGTCATCATCATCATCATATCATCATGATATCATCATCATGATATCATCATCATTGTCTCATCATGATATCATCATCATCTCATCATGATATCATCATCATGATATCATCATCATCATCTCATCATGATATCATCATCATAATCATCTCATCATGATATCATCATCATGATATCATCATCATCATCATCATCTCATCATGATATCATCATCATCATCATCATAAACATCTCATCATGATATCATCATCATCATCATCATAATCTCATCATGATATCATCATCATCATCATCATCATCATCATCATCATCATCATCATCATCATCATCATCATCTCATCATGACATCATCATTATGATATCATCATCATGATATCATCATCATCATCATCATCATCTCATCATGAAATCATCATCATCATGATATCATCATCATCGTCTCATCATGATATCATCATCATCATCATCTCATCATGATATCATCATCATGATATCATCATCATCATCATCATCATCATCACATCATCATGATATCATCATCATGATATCATCATCATCGTCTCATCATGATATCATCATCATCATGATCTCTTCATGATATCATCATTATGATATCATCATCATCGTCTCATCATGATATCATCATCATCATCATCTCATCATGATATCATCATCATGATCATCTCATCATGATATCATCATCATCTCATCATGATATCATCATGATCATCTCATCATGATATCATCATCATCTCATCATGATATCATCATCATCTCATCATGATATCATCATCATCATCTCATCATCATCATCATCATCATCATCTCATCATGATATCATCATCATCTCATCATGATATCATCATCATCATCATCTCATCATCATCATCATCATCATCATCATCTCATCATGATATCATCATCATCATCTCATCATGATATCTTCATCATGATATCATCATCATGATATCATCATCATCATCATCATGATATCATCTCATCATGATATCATCATCATGATATCATCATCATCATCATCATCATCATCATCTCATCATGATATCATCATCATCATCTCATCATGATATCTTCATCATGATATCATCATCATGATATCATCATCATCATCATCATGATATCATCTCATCATGATATCATCATCATGATATCATCATCATCATCATCATCATCATCATCTCATCATGATATCATCATCATCATCTCATCATGATATAATCATCATCATCATCATCATCTCATCATGATCATCATCATCATCACATCATCATGATATCATCATCATGATATCATCATCATCGTCTCATCATGATTTCATCATCATCATGATCTTTTCATGATATCATCATTATGATATCATCATCATCGTCTCATCATGATATCATCATCATCATCATCTCATCATGATATCATCATCATGATCATCTCATCATGATATCATCATCATCTCATCATGATATCATCATGATCATCTCATCATGATATCATCATCATCTCATCATGATATCATCATCATCATCTCATCATCATCATCATCATCATCTCATCATGAAATCATCATCATCATCTCATCATGATATCTTCATCATGATATCATCATCATGATATCATCATTATCATCATCATGATATCATCTCATCATGATATCATCATCATGATATCATCATCATCATCATCATCATCATCATCATCATCATCTCATCATGATATCATCATCATCTCATCATGATATCATCATCATCATCATCATCATCTCATCATGATATCATCATCATCATCTCATCATGATATCATCATCACCATCATCATCTCATCATCATCTCATCATGATATCATCATCATCTCATCATGATATCATCATCACCATCATCATCTCATCATCATCTCATCATGATATCATCATCATCTCATCATGATATCATCATCATCTCATCATGATATCATCATCATCATCATCATCATCATCATCATCATCATCATATCATCATGATATCATCATCATGATATCATCATCATCGACTCATCATGATATCATCATCATCATGATCTCATCATGATATCATCATCATGATACCATCATCATCGTCTCATCATGATATCATCATCATCATCTCATCATCATCTCATCATGAAATCATCATCATCATGATATCATCATCATCGTCTCATCATGATATCATCATCATCATCATCATCATCATCATCATCATCATATCATCATGATATCATCATCATGATATCATCATCATCGTCTCATCATGATATCATCATCATCATGATCTCATCATGATATCATCATCATGATATCATCATCATCGTCTCATCATGATATCATCATCATCATCTCATCATGATATCATCATCATCATCATCTCATCATCATCATCATCATCATCATCTCATCATGATATCATCATCATCATCATCATCATCTCATCATGATATCATCATCATGATATCATCATCATCTCATCATGATATCATCATCATCATCTCATCATCATCATCATCATCTCATCATGATATCATCATCATCATCTCATCATGATATCATCATCATGATATCATCATCATGATATCATCATCATGATATCATCATCATCATCTCATCATGATATCATCATCTCATCATGATATCATCATCATCATCTCATCATGATATCATCATCATGATATCATCATCATCATCATCTCATCATGATATCATCATCATCATAAACATCTCATCATGATATCATCATCATCATCATCATCATCATCATCATCATCATCATCATCATCATCTCATCATGATATCATCATCATGATATCATCATCATCATCATCTCATCATGATATCATCATCATCATAAACATCTCATCATGATATCATCATCATCATCATCATCATCATCATCATATCATCATCATATCATCATCATGATATCATCATCATGATATCATCATCTTGATATCATCATCTTGATATCATCATCATCATCTCATCATGATATCATCATCTCATCATGATATCATCATCATCATCTCATCATGATATCATCATCATGATATCATCATCATCATCATCTCATCATGATATCATCATCATCATAAACATCTCATCATGATATCATCATCATCATCATCATCATCATCATCATCATATCATCATGATATCATCATCATGATATCATCATCATCGTCTCATCATGATATCATCATCATCATGATCTCTTCATGAAATCATCATTATGATATCATCATCATCGTCTCATCATGATATCATCATCATCATCATCATCTCATCATGATATCATCATCATCATCATCTCATCATGATATCATCATCATCTCATCATGATATCATCATCATCATCTCATAATCATCATCATCATCATCTCATCATGATATCATCATCATCATCTCATCATGATATCTTCATCATGATATCATCATCATGATATCATCATCATGATATCATCATCATCTCATCATGATATCATCTCATCATGATATCATCATCATGATATCATCATCATCATCATCATCATCATCATCATCATCATCATCATCATCATCATCTCATCATGATATCATCTCATCATGATATCATCATCATGATATCATCATCATCATCATCATCATCATCTCATCATGATATCATCATCATCATCATCATCTCATCATGATATCATCATCATGATATCATCATCATGATATCATCATCATGATATCATCATCATCTCATCATGATATCATCATCATCATCTCATCATCATCATCATCATCTCATCATCATCATCATCATCATCATCATCATCTCATCATGATATCATCATCATCATCATCATCATCATCATCATCATCATCATCATCATCATCTCATCATGATATCATCTCATCATGATATCATCATCATCATCATCATCTCATCATGATATCATCATCATCATCATCATCATCTCATCATGATATCATCATCATGATATCATCATCATGATATCATCATCATGATATCATCATCATCTCATCATGATATCATCATCATCATCTCATCATCATCATCATCATCTCATCATCATCATCATCATCATCATCATCATCATCTCATCATGATATCATCATCATCATCATCATCATCATCATCATCATCTCATCATGATATCATCTCATCATGATATCATCATCATCATCATCTCATCATGATATTATCATCATCATCATCATCTCATCATGATATCATCATCATGATATCATCATCATGATATCATCATCATGATATCATCATCATCTCATCATGATATCATCATCATCATCTCATCATCATCATCATCATCTCATCATCATCATCATCATCATCATCATCATCATCATCATCATCATCTCATCATGATATCATCATCATCATCATCATCATCATCTCATCATGATATCATCATCATGATATCATCATCATTTCCGTCTCATCATGATATCATCATCATCATCATCTCATCATGATATCATCATCATAATCATCTCTTCATGATATCATCATCATGATATCATCATCATCATCATCATCTCATCATGATATCATCATCATCATCTCATCATGATATCATCATCATGATATAATCATCATCATCATCTCATCATGATATCATTTCATCATCATCATCATCATCATCATCATCATCATCATCATCATCATCATCATATCATCATGATATCATCATCATGATATCATCATCATCATGATCTCTTCATGAAATCATCATTATGATATCATCATCATCGTCTCATCATGATATCATCATCATCATCATCATCTCATCATGATATCATCATCATCATCATCTCATCATGATATCATCATCATCTCATCATGATATCATCATCATCATCTCATAATCATCATCATCATCATCTCATCATGATATCATCATCATCATCTCATCATGATATCTTCATCATGATATCATCATCATGATATCATCATCATCTCATCATGATATCATCTCATCATGATATCATCATCATGATATCATCATCATCATCATCATCATCATCATCATCATCTCATCATGATATCATCTCATCATGATATCATCATCATGATATCATCATCATCATCATCATCATCATCATCTCATCATGATATCATCATCATCATCATCATCTCATCATGATATCATTATCATGATATCATCATCATGATATCATCATCATGATATCATCATCATGATATCATCATCATCTCATCATGATATCATCATCATCATCTCATCATCATCATCATCATCTCATCATCATCATCATCATCATCTCATCATGATATCATCATCATCATCATCATCATCATCATCATCATCATCTCATCATGATATCATCTCATCATGATATCATCATCATGATATCATCATCATCATCATCATCATCATCATCATCATCATCATCATCTCATCATGATATCATCATCATCATCATCATCTCATCATGATATCATCATCATGATATCATCATCATGATATCATCATCATCTCATCATGATATCATCATCATCATCTCATCATCATCATCATCATCTCATCATCATCATCATCATCATCATCATCATCATCATCTCATCATGATATCATCATCATCATCATCATCATCATCTCATCATGATATCATCATCATGATATCATCATCATTTCCGTCTCATCATGATATCATCATCATCATCATCTCATCATGATATCATCATCATAATCATCTCTTCATGATATCATCATCATGATATCATCATCATCATCATCATCTCATCATGATATCATCATCATCATCTCATCATGATATCATCATCATGATATAATCATCATCATCATCTCATCATGATATCATTTCATCATCATCATCATCATCATCATCATCATCATCATCATCATCATCATCTCATCATGATATCAACATCATGATATCATCATCATCATCATCTCATCATGATATCATCATCATGATATCATCATCATGATATCATCATCATGATATCATCATCATCATCATCTCATCATGATATCAACATCATGATATCATCATCATCGTCATCATCTCATCATGATATCATCATCATCATCTCATCATTATATCATCATCATCTCATCATGATATCTTCATTATCTCATCATGATATCATCATCATCTCATCATGATATCATCGTCATCATCACATCATGATATCATCATCATCATCTCATCATTATATCATCATCATCTCATCATGATATCTTCATTATCTCATCATGATATCATCATCATCTCATCATGATATCATCATCATCTCATCATGATATCATCATCATCCTCTCATCATGATATCATCATCATCATCATCATCATCTCATCATGATATCATCATCATCATCATCATCATCATCTCATCATGTTATCATCATCATCATCATCTCATCATGATATCATCATTATGATATCATCATCATCATCATCATCATCATCGTCATCATCATCATATCATCATGATATCATCATCATGATATCATCATCATTGTCTCATCATGATATCATCATCATCATCATCATCTCATCATGATATCATCATCATGATATCATCATCATCATCTCATCATGATATCATCATCATAATCATCTCATCATGATATCATCATCATGATATCATCATCATCATCTCATCATGATATCATCATCATCATAAACATCTCATCATGATATCATCATCATCATCATCATCATAATCTCATCATGATATCATCATCATCATCATCATCATCATCATCATCATCTCATCATGACATCATCATTATGATATCATCATCATGATATCATCATCATCATCATCATCATCTCATCATGAAATCATCATCATCATGATATCATCATCATCGTCTCATCATGATATCATCATCATCATCTCATCATGATATCATCATCATGATATCATCATCATCATCATCATCATCATCATCACATCATCATGATATCATCATCATGATATCATCATCATCGTCTCATCATGATATCATCATCATCATGATCTCTTCATGATATCATCATTATGATATCATCATCATCGTCTCATCATGATATCATCATCATAATCATCTCATCATGATATCATCATCATGATATCATCATCATCATCATCATCATCTCATCATGATATCATCATCATCATCATCATCATAAACATCTCATCATGATATCATCATCATCATCATCATAATCTCATCATGATATCATCATCATCATCATCATCATCATCATCATCTCATCATGACATCATCATTATGATATCATCATCATGATATCATCATCATCATCATCATCATCTCATCATGAAATCATCATCATCATGATATCATCATCATCGTCTCATCATGATATCATCATCATCATCTCATCATGATATCATCATCATGATATCATCATCATCATCATCATCATCATCATCATCATCATCACATCATCATGATATCATCATCATGATATCATCATCATCGTCTCATCATGATATCATCATCATCATGATCTCTTCATGATATCATCATTATGATATCATCATCATCGTCTCATCATGATATCATCATCATCATCATCTCATCATGATATCATCATCATGATCATCTCATCATGATATCATCATCATCTCATCATGATATCATCATGATCATCTCATCATGATATCATCATCATCTCATCATGATATCATTATCATCATCTCATCATCATCATCTCATCATCATCATCATCATCATCATCATCATCATCTCATCATGATATCATCATCATCATCATCATCATCTCATCATGATATCATCATCATCATCATCATCATCTCATCATGATATCATCTCATCATGATATCATCATCATCATCATCATCATCATCATCTCATCATGATATCATCATCATCATCATCATCTCATCATGATATCATCATCATGATATCATCATCATGATATCATCATCATGATATCATCATCATGATATCATCATCATCTCATCATGATATCATCATCATCATCTCATCATCATCATCATCATCTCATCATCATCATCATCATCATCATCATCATCATCATCATCATCATCATCTCATCATGATATCATCATCATCATCATCATCTCATCATGATATCATCATCATGATATCATCATCATTTCCGTCTCATCATGATATCATCATCATCATCATCTCATCATGATATCATCATCATAATCATCTCTTCATGATATCATCATCATGATATCATCATCATCATCATCATCTCATCATGATATCATCATCATCATCTCATCATGATATCATCATCATGATATAATCATCATCATCATCTCATCATGATATCATTTCATCATCATCATCATCATCATCATCATCATCATCTCATCATGATATCAACATCATGATATCATCATCATCATCATCTCATCATGATATCATCATCATGATATCATCATCATCATCATCTCATCATGATATCAACATCATGATATCATCATCATCGTCATCATCTCATCATGATATCATCATCATCATCTCATCATTATATCATCATCATCTCATCATGATATCTTCATTATCTCATCATGATATCATCATCATCTCATCATGATATCATCGTCATCATCACAACATGATATCATCATCATCATCTCATCATTATATCATCATCATCTCATCATGATATCTTCATTATCTCATCATGATATCATCATCATCTCATCATGATATCATCATCATCTCATCATGATATCATCATCATCATCTCATCATGATATCATCATCATCATCATCATCATCATCATCTCATCATGATATCATCATCATCTCATCATGATATCATCATCATCATCATCATCGTCATCATCATCATCATCATCATCATCATCTCATCATGATATCATCATCATCTCATCATGATATCATCATCACCATCATCATCTCATCATCATCTCATCATGATATCATCATCATCTCATCATGATATCATCATCATCTCATCATGATATCATCATCATCATCATCATCATCGTCATCATCATCATCATCATCATCATCATCATCATCATCATCATCATCATATCATCATGATATCATCATCATGATATCATCATCATCATCTCATCATGATATCATCATCATCATCTCATCATGATATCATCATCATCATCATCATCTCATCATGATATCATCATCATCATCTCATCATGATATCATCATCATCATCATCTCATCATGATATCATCATCATCATCATCTCATCATGATATCATCATCATCATCGTCTCATCATGATATCATCATCATCATCCTCATCATCATCATCATCATCATCTCATCATGATATCATCATCATCAGCTCATCATGATATCATCATCATCTCATCATATCATCATCATCATCATCATCTCATCATGATATCATCATCATCATCTCATCATGATATCATCATCATCATCTCATCATGATATCATCATCATCATCTCATCATGATATCATCATCATCATCTCATCATGATATCATCATCATCTCATCATGATATCATCATCATCATCTCATCATGAAATCATCATCATGATATCATCATCATCGTCTCATCATGATATCATTATCATCATCATCTCATCATGATATCATCATCATAATCATCTCTTCATGATATCATCATCATGATATCATCATCATCATCTCATCATGATATCATCATCATCATCTCATCATGATATCATCATCATGATATAATCATCATCATCATCTCATCATGATATAATTTCATCATCATCATCATCATCATCATCATCATCATCATCATCATCATCATCATCTCATCATGATATCAACATCATGATATCATCATCATCATCATCATCTCATCATGATATCATCATCATGATATCATCATCATGATATCATCATCATCATCATCTCATCATGATATCAACATCATGATATCATCATCATCGTCATCATCTCATCATGATATCATCATCATCATCTCATCATTATATCATCATCATCTCATCATGATATCTTCATTATCTCATCATGATATCATCATCATCTCATCATGATATCATCGTCATCATCTCATCATGATATCATCATCATCATCTCATCATTATATCATCATCATCTCATCATGATATCTTCATTATCTCATCATGATATCATCATCATCATCATCTCATCATGATATCATCATCATCATCATCATCATCATCATCATCATCTCATCATGATATCATCATCATCATCATCATCTCATCATGTTATCATCATCATCATCTCATCATGATATCATCATTATGATATCATCATCATCATCATCATCATCATCATCGTCATCATCATCATATCATCATGATATCATCATCATGATATCATCATCATTGTCTCATCATGATATCATCATCATCTCATCATGATATCATCATCATGATATCATCATCATCATCATCTCATCATGATATCATCATCATAATCATCTCATCATGATATCATCATCATGATATCATCATCATCATCATCATCATCTCATCATGATATCATCATCATCATCATCATAAACATCTCATCATGATATCATCATCATCATCATCATAATCTCATCATGATATCATAATCATCATCATCATCATCATCATCTCATCATGACATCATCATTATGATATCATCATCATGATATCATCATCATCATCATCATCATCTCATCATGAAATCATCATCATCATGATATCATCATCATCATCTCATCATGATATCATCATCATCTCATCATGATATCATCATCATGATATCATCATCATCATCATCATCATCATCATCACATCATCATGATATCATCATCATGATATCATCATCATCGTCTCATCATGATATCATCATCATCATGATCTCTTCATGATATCATCATCATGATATCATCATCATCATCTCATCATGATATCATCATCATCTCATCATGATATCATCATCATGATATCATCATCATCATCATCATCATCATCATCACATCATCATGATATCATCATCATGATATCATCATCATCGTCTCATCATGATATCATCATCATCATGATCTCTTCATGATATCATCATTATGATATCATCATCATCGTCTCATCATGATATCATCATCATCATCATCTCATCATGATATCATCATCATGATCATCTCATCATGATATCATCATCATCTCATCATGATATCATCATGATCATCTCATCATGATATCATCATCATCTCATCATGATATCATCATCATCATCTCATCATCATCATCATCATCATCTCATCATGATATCATCATCATCTCATCATGATATCATCATCATCATCTCATCATCATCATCATCATCTCATCATGATATCATCATCATCATCTCATCATGATATCTTCATCATGATATCATCATCATGATATCATCATCATCATCATCATGATATCATCTCATCTTGATATCATCATCATGATATAATCATCATCATCATCATCATCTCATCATGATCATCATCATCATCACATCATCATGATATCATCATCATGATATCATCATCATCGTCTCATCATGATATCATCATCATCATGATCTCTTCATGATCTCATCATTATGATATCATCATCATCGTCTCATCATGATATCATCATCATCATCATCTCATCATGATATCATCATCATGATCATCTCATCATGATATCATCATCATCTCATCATGATATCATCATGATCATCTCATCATGATATCATCATCATCTCATCATGATATCATCATCATCATCTCATCATCATCATCATCATCATCATCTCATCATGATATCATCATCATCATCTCATCATGATATCTTCATCATGATATCATCATCATGATATCATCATCATCATCATCATGATATCATCTCATCATGATATCATCATCATCATCATCATCATCATCATCATCATCTCATCATGATATCATCATCATCTCATCATGATATAATCATCATCATCATCATCATCTCATCATGATATCATCATCATCATCTCATCATGATATCATCATCACCATCATCATCTCATCATCATCTCATCATGATATCATCATCATCTCATCATGATATCATCATCACCATCATCATCTCATCATCATCTCATCATGATATCATCATCATCTCATCATGATATCATCATCATCTCATCATGATATCATCATCATCATCATCATCATCATCATCATCATCATCATCATCATCATCATCATCATATCATCATGATATCATCATCATGATATCATCATCATCGACTCATCATGATATCATCATCATCATGATCTCATCATGATATCATCATCATGATACCATCATCATCGTCTCATCATGATATCATCATCATCATCATCTCATCATCATCTCATCATGAAATCATCATCATCATGATATCATCATCATCGTCTCATCATGATATCATCATCATCATCATCATCATCATCATCATCATCATATCATCATGATATCATCATCATGATATCATCATCATCGTCTCATCATGATATCATCATCATCATGATCTCATCATGATATCATCATCATGATATCATCATCATCGTCTCATCATGATATCATCATCATCATCTCATCATGATATCATCATCATCATCTCATCATCATCATCATCATCATCTCATCATGATATCATCATCATCATCATCATCTCATCATGATATCATCATCATGATATCATCATCATCTCATCATGATATCATCATCATCATCTCATCATCATCATCATCATCATCATCTCATCATGATATCATCATCATCATCTCATCATGATATCATCATCATGATATCATCATCATCATCTCATCATGATATCATCATCTCATCATGATATCATCATCATCATCTCATCATGATATCATCATCATCATCATCTCATCATGATATCATCATCATCATAAACATCTCATCATGATATCATCATCATCATCATCATCATCATCATCATCATCATCATCATCATCATCTCATCATGATATCATCATCATGATATCATCATCATCATCATCTCATCATGATATCATCATCATCATAAACATCTCAACATGATATCATCATCATCATCATCATCATCATCATCATCATCATCATCATCATCATCATCATATCATCATGATATCATCATCATGATATCATCATCATGATATCATCATCTTGATATCATCATCATCATCTCATCATGATATCATCATCTCATCATGATATCATCATCATCATCATCTCATCATGATATCATCATCATGATATCATCATCATCATCATCTCATCATGATATCATCATCATCATAAACATCTCATCATGATATCATCATCATCATCATCATCATCATCATCATATCATCATGATATCATCATCATGATATCATCATCATCGTCTCATCATGATATCATCATCATCATGATCTCTTCATGAAATCATCATTATGATATCATCATCATCGTCTCATCATGATATCATCATCATCATCATCATCTCATCATGATATCATCATCATCATCATCTCATCATGATATCATCATCATCTCATCATGATATCATCATCATCATCTCATAATCATCATCATCATCATCATCTCATCATGATATCATCATCATCATCTCATCATGATATCTTCATCATGATATCATCATCATGATATCATCATCATCTCATCATGATATCATCTCATCATGATATCATCATCATGATATCATCATCATCATCATCATCATCATCATCATCATCATCATCATCATCTCATCATGATATCATCTCATCATGATATCATCATCATGATATCATCATCATCATCATCATCATCATCTCATCATGATATCATCATCATCATCATCATCTCATCATGATATCATCATCATGATATCATCATCATGATATCATCATCATGATATCATCATCATGATATCATCATCATGATATCATCATCATCTCATCATGATATCATCATCATCATCTCATCATCATCATCATCATCTCATCATCATCATCATCATCATCATCATCATCATCATCTCATCATGATATCATCATCATCATCATCATCATCTCATCATGATATCATCATCATCATCATCATCATCATCATCATCTCATCATGATATCATCTCATCATGATATCATCATCATCATCATCATCATCATCATCATCATCATCATCTCATCATGATATCATCATCATCATCATCATCTCATCATGATATCATCATCATGATATCATCATCATGATATCATCATCATGATATCATCATCATGATATCATCATCATCTCATCATGATATCATCATCATCATCTCATCATCATCATCATCATCTCATCATCATCATCATCATCATCATCATCATCATCATCATCATCATCATCTCATCATGATATCATCATCATCATCATCATCTCATCATGATATCATCATCATGATATCATCATCATTTCCGTCTCATCATGATATCATCATCATCATCATCTCATCATGATATCATCATCATGATATCATCATCATCATCATCATCTCATCATGATATCATCATCATCATCTCATCATGATATCATCATCATGATATAATCATCATCATCATCTCATCATGATATCATTTCATCATCATCATCATCATCATCATCATCATCATCATCATCATCATCATCTCATCATGATATCAACATCATGATATCATCATCATCATCATCTCATCATGATATCATCATCATGATATCATCATCATGATATCATCATCATCATCATCTCATCATGATATCAACATCATGATATCATCATCATCGTCATCATCTCATCATGATATCATCATCATCATCTCATCATTATATCATCATCATCTCATCATGATATCTTCATTATCTCATCATGATATCATCATCATCTTATCATGATATCATCGTCATCATCACATCATGATATCATCATCATCATCTCATCATTATATCATCATCATCTCATCATGATATCTTCATTATCTCATCATGATATCATCATCATCTCATCATGATATCATCATCATCTCATCATGATATCATCATCATCATCTCATCATGATATCATCATCATCATCATCATCATCATCATCATCTCATCATGATATCATCATCATCATCATCATCATCATCTCATCATGTTATCATCATCATCATCATCTCATCATGATATCATCATTATGATATCATCATCATCATCATCATCATCATCATCATATCATCATGATATCATCATCATGATATCATCATCATTGTCTCATCATGATATCATCATCATCATCATCATCATCTCATCATGATATCATCATCATGATATCATCATCATCATCTCATCATGATATCATCATCATAATCATCTCATCATGATATCATCATCATGATATCATCATCATCATCATCATAAACATCTCATCATGATATCATCATCATCATCATCATAATCTCATCATGATATCATCATCATCATCATCATCATCATCATCATCATCTCATCATGACATCATCATTATGATATCATCATCATGATATCATCATCATCATCATCATCATCATCTCATCATGAAATCATCACATCATGATATCATCATCATCGTCTCATCATGATATCATCATCATCATCTCATCATGATATCATCATCATGATATCATCATCATCATCATCATCACATCATCATGATATCATCATCATCATCATCATCATCATCTCATCATGAAATCATCATCATCATGATATCATCATCATCGTCTCATCATGATATCATCATCATCATCTCATCATGATATCATCATCATGATATCATCATCATCATCATCATCATCATCATCATCATCACATCATCATGATATCATCATCATGATATCATCATCATCGTCTCATCATGATATCATCATCATCATGATCTCTTCATGATATCATCATTATGATATCATCATCATCGTCTCATCATGATATCATCATCATCATCATCTCATCATGATATCATCATCATGATCATCTCATCATGATATATTCATCATCTCATCATGATATCATCATGATCATCTCATCATGATATCATCATCATCTCATCATGATATCATCATCATCATCTCATCATCATCATCATCATCATCTCATCATGATATCATCATCATCATCTCATCATGATATCTTCATCATGATATCTTCATCATGATATCATCATCATCATCATCATGATATCATCTCATCATGATATCATCATCATGATATCATCATCATCATCATCATCATCATCATCATCATCATCTCATCATGATATCATCATCATCTCATCATGATATAATCATCATCATCATCATCTCATCATGATATCATCATCATCATCATCTCATCATGATATCATCATCACCATCATCATCTCATCATCATCTCATCATGATATCATCATCATCTCATCATGATATCATCATCACCATCATCATCTCATCATCATCTCATCATGATATCATCATCATCTCATCATGATATCATCATCATCTCATCATGATATCATCATCATCATCATCATCATCATCATCATCGTCATCATCATCATCATCATCATCATCACCATCATCATCTCATCATCATCTCATCATGATATCATCATCATCTCATCATGATATCATCATCATCTCATCATGATATCATCATCACCATCATCATCTCATCATCATCTCATCATGATATCATCATCATCTCATCATGATATCATCATCATCTCATCATGATATCATCATCATCATCATCATCGTCATCATCATCATCATCATCATCATCATCATCATATCATCATGATATCATCATCATGATATCATCATCATCATCTCATCATGATATCATCATCATCATCATCTCATCATCATCATCAATCATCATCATCATCTCATCATGATATCATCATCATCATCATCTCATCATCTCATCATCATCATCATCATCATCTCATCATGATATCATCATCATCATCATCATCATCATCATCATCATCATCATCATCTCATCATGATATCATCATCATGATATCATCATCATCATCGTCTCATCATGATATCATTATCATCATCATCTCATCATGATATCAGCATCATCATCATCTCATCATGATATCATCATCATGATCATCTCATCATGATATCATCATCATGATATCATCATCATCGTCTCATCATGATATCATCATCATCTCATCATGATATCATCATCATAATCATCTCATCATGATATCATCATCATGATATCATCATCATCGTCTCATCATGATATCATCATCATCTCATCATGATATCATCATCATGATATCATCATCATAATCATCTCATCATGATATCATCATCATGATATCATCATCATCATCATCATCATCTCATCATGATATCATCATCATCATCTAATCATGATATCATCATCATGATATCATCATCATCATCTCATCATGATATCAACATCATGATATCATCATCATCATCTCATCATGATATCATCATCATCATCTCATCATGATATCATCATCATGATATCATCATCATCATCATCATCATCATCATCATCATCTCATCATGATATCATCATCATCTCATCATGATATCTTCATTATCTCATCATGATATCTTCATTATCTCATCATGATATCTTCATTATCTCATCATGATATCATCATCATCTCATCATGATATCATCATCATCATCTCATCATGATATCATCATCATCATCTCATCATGATATCATCATCATCATCTCATCATGATATCATCATCATCATCATCTCATCATGATATCATCATCATCATCTCATCATGATATCATCATCATCTCATCATGATATCATCATCATCGTCTCATCATGATATCATCATCATCATCCTCATCATCATCATCATCATCATCATCTCATCATGATATCATCATCATCAGCTCATCATGATATCATCATCATCTCATTATATCATCATCATCATCATCATCTCATCATGATATCATCATCATCATCATCTCATCATGATATCATCATCATCATCATCTCATCATGATATCATCATCATCATCTCATCATGATATCATCATCATCATCTCATCATGATATCATCATCATCATCTAATCATGATATCATCATCATGATATCATCATCATCATCTCATCATTATATCAACATCATGATATCATCATCATCATCTCATCATGATATCATCATCATCATCTCATCATGATATCATCATCATGATATCATCATCATCATCATCATCATCATCATCATCATCTCATCATGATATCATAAATTAAAAAAAGTGAACCCAGCGCTGCAATCACAACTCTAGCAGCACTTAGGCAGTGTATCCCTAAACCACACAAAAACAGACAATATATACAAATAAAGAACAATAAGTGCGCTTGGAGCAAACTGTGATAAAAAAATATATGTGATAAACACAATAAATATATATATATAACACCTTATAAGTGACAATGTGAAATAATATCCTGAGGAATCAGGAGGAAGCTTTGATCCCCCTCAAGGGGATGCACTCACAGGATGGCTGGATAATAGTTGCACTTCAAGGGTAAGGTGTCGTTTTGATATCTGTTGTTTCTGTTCCTGAGCTAAAATCTAAGCAGATTAGCCACAGCAGGATCCTACAAAACGACACCTTACCCTTGAAGTGCAACTATTATCCAGCCATCCTGTGAGTGCATCCCCTTGAGGGGGATCAAAGCTTCCTCCTGATTCCTCAGGATATTATTTCACATTGTCACCTATAAGGTGTTATATATATATATTTATTGTGTTTATCACATATATTTTTTTATCACAGTTTGCTCCAAGCGCACTTATTGTTCTTTATTTGTATATATCATCATGATATCATCATCATCTCATCATGATATCTTCATTATCTCATCATGATATCTTCATTATCTCATCATGATATCTTCATTATCTCATCATGATATCATCATCATCTCATCATGATATCATCATCATGATATCATCATCATCATCTCATCATGATATCATCATCATCATCATCTCATCATGATATCATCATCATCATCTCATCATGATATCATCATCATCTCATCATGATATCATCATCATCGTCTCATCATGATATCATCATCATCATCCTCATCATCATCATCATCATCATCATCTCATCATGATATCATCATCATCAGCTCATCATGATATCATCATCATCTCATTATATCATCATCATCATCATCTCATCATGATATCATCATCATCATCATCTCATCATGATATCATCATCATCATCTCATCATGATATCATCATCATCATCTCATCATGATATCATCATCATCATCTCATCATGATATCATCATCATCTCATCATGATATCATCATCATCTCATCATGATATCATCATCATGATATCATCATCATCGTCTCATCATGATATCATCATCATCATCATCTCATCATGATATCATCATCATAATCATCTCTTCATGATATCATCATCATGATATCATCATCATCATCATCATCATCTCATCATGATATCATCATCATCATCTCATCATCATCTCATCATGATATCATCATCATCTCATCATGATATCATCATCATCTCATCATGATATCATCATCACCATCATCATCTCATCATCATCTCATCATGATATCATCATCATCTCATCATGATATCATCATCATCTCATCATGATATCATCATCATCATCATCATCGTCATCATCATCATCATCATCATCATCATCATCATCATCATCATCATCATCATCATATCATCATGATATCATCATCATGATATCATCATCATCATCTCATCATGATATCATCATCATCATCATCTCATCATCATCATCAATCATCATCATCATCTCATCATGATATCATCATCATCATCATCTCATCATCTCATCATCATCATCATCATCATCATCATCATCTCATCATGATATCATCATCATCATCATCATCATCATCATCATCATCATCATCATCATCTCATCATGATATCATCATGATATCATCATCATCATCGTCTCATCATGATATCATTATCATCATCATCTCATCATGATATCAGCATCATCATCATCTCATCATGATATCATCATCATGATCATCTCATCATGATATCATCATCATGATATCATCATCATCGTCTCATCATGATATCATCATCATCTCATCATGATATCATCATCATAATCATCTCATCATGATATCATCATCATGATATCATCATCATCGTCTCATCATGATATCATCATCATCTCATCATGATATCATCATCATGATATCATCATCATCATCATCTCATCATGATATCATCATCATCAGCTCATCATGATATCATCATCATCTCATTATATCATCATCATCATCATCATCTCATCATGATATCATCATCATCATCATCTCATCATGATATCATCATCATCATCATCTCATCATGATATCATCATCATCATCTCATCATGATATCATCATCATCATCTAATCATGATATCATCATCATGATATCATCATCATCATCTCATCATGATATCAACATCATGATATCATCATCATCATCTCATCATGATATCATCATCATCATCATCTCATCATGATATCATCATCATGATATCATCATCATCATCATCATCATCATCATCATCATCTCATCATGATATCATCATCATCTCATCATGATATCTTCATTATCTCATCATGATATCTTCATTATCTCATCATGATATCTTCATTATCTCATCATGATATCATCATCATCTCATCATGATATCATCATCATGATATCATCATCATCATTTTATCATGATATCATCATCATCATCATCTCATCATGATATCATCATCATCATCTCATCATGATATCATCATCATCTCATCATGATATCATCATCATCGTCTCATCATGATATCATCATCATCATCCTCATCATCATCATCATCATCATCATCTCATCATGATATCATCATCATCAGCTCATCATGATATCATCATCATCTCATTATATCATCATCATCATCATCTCATCATGATATCATCATCATCATCATCTCATCATGATATCATCATCATCATCTCATCATGATATCATCATCATCATCTCATCATGATATCATCATCATCATCTCATCATGATATCATCATCATCATCTCATCATGATATCATCATCATCTCATCATGATATCATCATCATCTCATCATGATATCATCATCATGATATCATCATCATCGTCTCATCATGATATCATCATCATCATCATCTCATCATGATATCATCATCATAATCATCTCTTCATGATATCATCATCATGATATCATCATCATCATCATCATCATCTCATCATGATATCATCATCATCATCATCTCATCATCATCTCATCATGATATCATCATCATCTCATCATGATATCATCATCATCTCATCATGATATCATCATCACCATCATCATCTCATCATCATCTCATCATGATATCATCATCATCTCATCATGATATCATCATCATCTCATCATGATATCATCATCATCATCATCATCGTCATCATCATCATCATCATCATCATCATCATCATCATCATCATCATCATCATCATATCATCATGATATCATCATCATGATATCATCATCATCATCTCATCATGATATCATCATCATCATCATCTCATCATCATCATCAATCATCATCATCATCTCATCATGATATCATCATCATCATCATCTCATCATCTCATCATCATCATCATCATCATCATCATCATCATCTCATCATGATATCATCATCATCATCATCATCATCATCATCATCATCATCATCATCTCATCATGATATCATCATCATGATATCATCATCATCATCGTCTCATCATGATATCATTATCATCATCATCTCATCATGATATCAGCATCATCATCATCTCATCATGATATCATCATCATGATCATCTCATCATGATATCATCATCATGATATCATCATCATCGTCTCATCATGATATCATCATCATCTCATCATGATATCATCATCATAATCATCTCATCATGATATCATCATCATGATATCATCATCATCGTCTCATCATGATATCATCATCATCTCATCATGATATCATCATCATGATATCATCATCATAATCATCTCATCATGATATCATCATCATGATATCATCATCATCATCATCATCATCATCTCATCATGATATCATCATCATCATCTAATCATGATATCATCATCATGATATCATCATCATCATCTCATCATGATATCATCATCATCATCTCATCATGATATCATCATCATGATATCATCATCATCATCATCATCATCATCATCATCATCTCATCATGATATCATCATCATCTCATCATGATATCTTCATTATCTCATCATGATATCTTCATTATCTCATCATGATATCTTCATTATCTCATCATGATATCATCATCATCTCATCATGATATCATCATCATCATCTCATCATGATATCATCATCATCATCTCATCATGATATCATCATCATCATCTCATCATGATATCATCATCATCATCATCTCATCATGATATCATCATCATCATCTCATCATGATATCATCATCATCTCATCATGATATCATCATCATCGTCTCATCATGATATCATCATCATCATCCTCATCATCATCATCATCATCATCATCATCTCATCATGATATCATCATCATCAGCTCATCATGATATCATCATCATCTCATTATATCATCATCATCATCATCATCTCATCATGATATCATCATCATCATCATCTCATCATGATATCATCATCATCATCTCATCATGATATCATCATCATCATCTCATCATGATATCATCATCATCATCTAATCATGATATCATCATCATGATATCATCATCATCATCTCATCATGATATCAACATCATGATATCATCATCATCATCTCATCATGATATCATCATCATCATCTCATCATGATATCATCATCATGATATCATCATCATCATCATCATCATCATCATCTCATCATGATATCATCATCATCTCATCATGATATCTTCATTATCTCATCATGATATCTTCATTATCTCATCATGATATCTTCATTATCTCATCATGATATCATCATCATCTCATCATGATATCATCATCATGATATCATCATCATCATCTCATCATGATATCATCATCATCATCATCTCATCATGATATCATCATCATCATCTCATCATGATATCATCATCATCTCATCATGATATCATCATCATCGTCTCATCATGATATCATCATCATCATCCTCATCATCATCATCATCATCATCATCTCATCATGATATCATCATCATCAGCTCATCATGATATCATCATCATCTCATTATATCATCATCATCATCATCTCATCATGATATCATCATCATCATCATCTCATCATGATATCATCATCATCATCTCATCATGATATCATCATCATCATCTCATCATGATATCATCATCATCATCTCATCATGATATCATCATCATCATCTCATCATGATATCATCATCATCTCATCATGATATCATCATCATCTCATCATGATATCATCATCATGATATCATCATCATCGTCTCATCATGATATCATCATCATCATCATCTCATCATGATATCATCATCATAATCATCTCTTCATGATATCATCATCATGATATCATCATCATCATCATCATCATCTCATCATGATATCATCATCATCATCTCATCATGATAACATCATCATGATATAATCATCATCATCATCTCATCATGATATAATTTCATCATCATCATCATCATCATCATCATCATCACCATCTCATCATGATATCAAAATCATGATATCATCATCATCATCATCATCTCATCATGATATCATCATCATGATATCATCATCATGATATCATCATCATCATCATCATCATCTCATCATGATATCATCATCATGATATCATCATCATCGTCTCATCATGATATCATCATCATCATCTCATCATGATATCATCATCATCATCATCTCATCATCATCATCATCATCATCTCATCATGATATCATCATCATCATCATCATCTCATCATGATATCATCATCATGATATCATCATCATCTCATCATGATATCATCATCATCATCTCATCATCTCATCATGATATCATCATCATCATCTCATCATGATATCATCATCATGATATCATCATCATCATCTCATCATGATATCATCATCTCATCATGATATCATCATCATCATCTCATCATGATATCATCATCATGATATCATCATCATCTCATCATGATATCATCATCATCATAAACATCTCATCATGATATCATCATCATCATCATCATCATCATCATCATCATCATCATCATCTCATCATGATATCATCATCATGATATCATCATCATCATCATCTCATCATGATATCATCATCATCATAAACATCTCATCATGATATCATCATCATCATCATCATCATCATCATCATCATCATCATCATCATCATCATATCATCATGATATCATCATCATGATATCATCATCATCATCATCTCATCATGATATCATCATCATCATAAACATCTTGATATCATCATCTCATCATGATATCATCATCATCATCATCTCATCATGATATCATCATCATGATATCATCATCATCATCTCATCATGATATCATCATCATCATAAACATCTCATCATGATATCATCATCATCATCATCATCATCATCATCATATCATCATGATATCATCATCATGATATCATCATCATCGTCTCATCATGATATCATCATCATCATGATCTCTTCATGAAATCATCATTATGATATCATCATCATCGTCTCATCATGATATCATCATCATCATCATCATCTCATCATGATATCATCATCATCATCATCTCATCATGATATCATCATCATCTCATCATGATATCATCATCATCATCTCATAATCATCATCATCATCATCTCATCATGATATCATCATCATCATCTCATCATGATATCTTCATCATGATATCATCATCATGATATCATCATCATCTCATCATGATATCATCTCATCATGATATCATCATCATGATATCATCATCATCATCATCATCATCATCCTCATCATCATCATCATCATCATCATCATCATCATCATCTCATCATGATATCATCTCATCATGATATCATCATCATGATATCATCATCATCATCATCATCATCATCATCATCTCATCATGATATCATCATCATCATCATCATCATCTCATCATGATATCATCATCATGATATCATCATCATGATATCATCATCATGATATCATCATCATGATATCATCATCATCTCATCATGATATCATCATCATCATCTCATCATCATCATCATCATCTCATCATCATCATCATCATCTCATCATCATCATCATCATCATCATCATCTCATCATGATATCATCATCATCATCATCATCATCTCATCATGATATCATCATCATGATATCATCATCATCATCATCATCATCATCATCATCTCATCATGATATCATCTCATCATGATATCATCATCATGATATCATCATCATCATCATCATCATCATCATCATCATCATCATCATCATCTCATCATGATATCATCATCATGATATCATCATCATCATCATCATCATCATCATCATCATCTCATCATGATATCATCATCATCTCATCATGATATCTTCATTATCTCATCATGATATCTTCATTATCTCATCATGATATCTTCATTATCTCATCATGATATCATCATCATCTCATCATGATATCATCATCATCATCTCATCATGATATCATCATCATCATCTCATCATGATATCATCATCATCATCATCTCATCATGATATCATCATCATCATCTCATCATGATATCATCATCATCTCATCATGATATCATCATCATCGTCTCATCATGATATCATCATCATCATCCTCATCATCATCATCATCATCTCATCATGATATCATCATCATCAGCTCATCATGATATCATCATCATCTCATTATATCATCATCATCATCATCATCATCTCATCATGATATCATCATCATCATCATCTCATCATGATATCATCATCATCATCTCATCATGATATCATCATCATCATCTCATCATGATATCATCATCATCATCTCATCATGATATCATCATCATCATCTCATCATGATATCATCATCATCTCATCATGATATCATCATCATCTCATCATGATATCATCATCATGATATCATCATCATCGTCTCATCATGATATCATCATCATCATCATCATCTCATCATGATATCATCATCATAATCATCTCTTCATGATATCATCATGATATCATCATCATCATCATCATCATCATCATCTCATCATGATATCATCATCATCATCTCATCATGATAACATCATCATGATATAATCATCATCATCATCTCATCATGATATAATTTCATCATCATCATCATCATCATCATCATCATCACCATCTCATCATGATATCAAAATCATGATATCATCATCATGATATCATCATCATGATATCATCATCATCATCATCATCATCTCATCATGATATCATCATCATCATCTCATCATGATAACATCATCATGATATAATCATCATCATCATCTCATCATGATATAATTTCATCATCATCATCATCATCATCATCATCACCATCTCATCATGATATCAAAATCATGATATCATCATCATCATCATCTCATCATGATATCATCATCATGATATCATCATCATGATATCATCATCATCATCATCATCATCTCATCATGATATCATCATCATGATATCATCATCATCGTCTCATCATGATATCATCATCATCATCTCATCATGATATCATCATCATCATCATCTCATCATCATCATCATCATCATCTCATCATGATATCATCATCATCATCATCATCTCATCATGATATCATCATCATGATATCATCATCATCTCATCATGATATCATCATCATCATCTCATCATCTCATCATGATATCATCATCATCATCTCATCATGATATCATCATCATGATATCATCATCATCATCTCATCATGATATCATCATCTCATCATGATATCATCATCATCATCTCATCATGATATCATCATCATGATATCATCATCATCATCATCTCATCATGATATCATCATCATCATAAACATCTCATCATGATATCATCATCATCATCATCATCATCATCATCATCATCATCATCATCATCATCATCTCATCATGATATCATCATCATCATCTCATCATGATATCATCATCATGATATCATCATCATCATCTCATCATGATATCATCATCTCATCATGATATCATCATCATCATCTCATCATGATATCATCATCATGATATCATCATCATCATCATCTCATCATGATATCATCATCATCATAAACATCTCATCATGATATCATCATCATCATCATCATCATCATCATCATCATCATCATCATCATCATATCATCATGATATCATCATCATGATATCATCATCATGATATCATCATCTTGATATCATCATCATCATCTCATCATGATATCATCATCTCATCATGATATCATCATCATCATCATCTCATCATGATATCATCATCATGATATCATCATCATCATCTCATCATGATATCATCATCATCATAAACATCTCATCATGATATCATCATCATCATCATCATCATCATCATCATCATCATATCATCATGATATCATCATCATGATATCATCATCATCGTCTCATCATGATATCATCATCATCATGATCTCTTCATGAAATCATCATTATGATATCATCATCATCGTCTCATCATGATATCATCATCATCATCATCATCTCATCATGATATCATCATCATCATCATCATCTCATCATGATATCATCATCATCTCATCATGATATCATCATCATCATCATCTCATAATCATCATCATCATCTCATCATGATATCATCATCATCATCTCATCATGATATCTTCATCATGATATCATCATCATGATATCATCATCATCTCATCATGATATCATCTCATCATGATATCATCATCATGATATCATCATCATCATCATCATCATCATCCTCATCATCATCATCATCATCATCATCATCTCATCATGATATCATCTCATCATGATATCATCATCATGATATCATCATCATCATCATCATCATCATCATCTCATCATGATATCATCATCATCATCATCATCATCATCTCATCATGATATCATCATCATGATATCATCATCATGATATCATCATCATGATATCATCATCATGATATCATCATCATGATATCATCATCATGATATCATCATCATGATATCATCATCATCTCATCATGATATCATCATCATCATCTCATCATCATCATCATCATCTCATCATCATCATCATCATCATCTCATCATCATCATCATCATCATCATCATCTCATCATGATATCATCATCATCATCATCATCATCTCATCATGATATCATCATCATGATATCATCATCATCATCATCATCATCATCATCATCATCATCATCATCATCATCTCATCATGATATCATCTCATCATGATATCATCATCATGATATCATCATCATCATCATCATCATCATCATCATCTCATCATGATATCATCATCATGATATCATCATCATCATCATCATCATCATCATCATCTCATCATGATATCATCATCATCTCATCATGATATCTTCATTATCTCATCATGATATCTTCATTATCTCATCATGATATCTTCATTATCTCATCATGATATCATCATCATCTCATCATGATATCATCATCATCATCTCATCATGATATCATCATCATCATCTCATCATGATATCATCATCATCATCATCTCATCATGATATCATCATCATCATCTCATCATGATATCATCATCATCTCATCATGATATCATCATCATCGTCTCATCATGATATCATCATCATCATCCTCATCATCCTCATCATCATCATCATCTCATCATGATATCATCATCATCAGCTCATCATGATATCATCATCATCTCATTATATCATCATCATCATCATCATCTCATCATGATATCATCATCATCATCATCTCATCATGATATCATCATCATCATCTCATCATGATATCATCATCATCATCTCATCATGATATCATCATCATCATCTCATCATGATATCATCATCATCATCTCATCATGATATCATCATCATCTCATCATGATATCATCATCATCTCATCATGATATCATCATCATGATATCATCATCATCGTCTCATCATGATATCATCATCATCATCATCTCATCATGATATCATCATCATAATCATCTCTTCATGATATCATCATCATGATATCATCATCATCATCTCATCATGATATCATCATCATCATCTCATCATGATAACATCATCATGATATAATCATCATCATCATCTCATCATGATATAATTTCATCATCATCATCATCATCATCATCACCATCTCATCATGATATCAAAATCATGATATCATCATCATCATCATCTCATCATGATATCATCATCATGATATCATCATCATGATATCATCATCATCATCATCATCTCATCATGATATCATCATCATGATATCATCATCATCGTCTCATCATGATATCATCATCATCATCTCATCATGATATCATCATCATCATCATCTCATCATCATCATCATCATCATCTCATCATGATATCATCATCATCATCATCATCTCATCATGATATCATCATCATGATATCATCATCATCTCATCATGATATCATCATCATCATCTCATCATCTCATCATGATATCATCATCATCATCTCATCATGATATCATCATCATGATATCATCATCATCATCTCATCATGATATCATCATCTCATCATGATATCATCATCATCATCTCATCATGATATCATCATCATGATATCATCATCATCATCATCTCATCATGATATCATCATCATCATAAACATCTCATCATGATATCATCATCATCATCATCATCATCATCATCATCATCATCATCATCATCATCTCATCATGATATCATCATCATCTCATCATGATATCATCATCATCGTCTCATCATGATATCATCATCATCATCCTCATCATCATCATCATCATCATCATCATCTCATCATGATATCATCATCATCAGCTCATCATGATATCATCATCATCTCATTATATCATCATCATCATCATCATCATCTCATCATGATATCATCATCATCATCATCTCATCATGATATCATCATCATCATCTCATCATGATATCATCATCATCATCTCATCATGATATCATCATCATCATCTCATCATGATATCATCATCATCATCTCATCATGATATCATCATCATCTCATCATGATATCATCATCATCTCATCATGATATCATCATCATGATATCATCATCATCGTCTCATCATGATATCATCATCATCATCATCTCATCATGATATCATCATCATAATCATCTCTTCATGATATCATCATCATGATATCATCATCATCATCATCATCATCATCATCTCATCATGATATCATCATCATCATCTCATCATGATAACATCATCATGATATAATCATCATCATCATCTCATCATGATATAATTTCATCATCATCATCATCATCATCATCATCACCATCTCATCATGATATCAAAATCATGATATCATCATCATCATCATCTCATCATGATATCATCATCATGATATCATCATCATGATATCATCATCATCATCATCATCATCTCATCATGATATCATCATCATGATATCATCATCATCGTCTCATCATGATATCATCATCATCATCATCTCATCATGATATCATCATCATCATCATCTCATCATCATCATCATCATCATCTCATCATGATATCATCATCATCATCATCATCTCATCATGATATCATCATCATGATATCATCATCATCTCATCATGATATCATCATCATCATCTCATCATCTCATCATGATATCATCATCATCATCTCATCATGATATCATCATCATGATATCATCATCATCATCTCATCATGATATCATCATCTCATCATGATATCATCATCATCATCTCATCATGATATCATCATCATGATATCATCATCATCATCATCTCATCATGATATCATCATCATCATAAACATCTCATCATGATATCATCATCATCATCATCATCATCATCATCATCATCATCATCATCTCATCATGATATCATCATCATCATCTCATCATGATATCATCATCATGATATCATCATCATCATCTCATCATGATATCATCATCTCATCATGATATCATCATCATCATCTCATCATGATATCATCATCATGATATCATCATCATCATCATCTCATCATGATATCATCATCATCATAAACATCTCATCATGATATCATCATCATCATCATCATCATCATCATCATCATCATCATCATCATCATCATATCATCATGATATCATCATCATGATATCATCATCATGATATCATCATCTTGATATCATCATCATCATCATCTCATCATGATATCATCATCTCATCATGATATCATCATCATCATCATCTCATCATGATATCATCATCATGATATCATCATCATCATCTCATCATGATATCATCATCATCATAAACATCTCATCATGATATCATCATCATCATCATCATCATCATCATCATCATCATATCATCATGATATCATCATCATGATATCATCATCATCGTCTCATCATGATATCATCATCATCATGATCTCTTCATGAAATCATCATTATGATATCATCATCATCGTCTCATCATGATATCATCATCATCATCATCTCATCATGATATCATCATCATCATCATCATCTCATCATGATATCATCATCATCTCATCATGATATCATCATCATCATCATCTCATAATCATCATCATCATCATCTCATAATCATCATCATCATCATCTCATCATGATATCATCATCATCATCTCATCATGATATCTTCATCATGATATCATCATCATGATATCATCATCATCTCATCATGATATCATCTCATCATGATATCATCATCATGATATCATCATCATCATCATCATCATCATCCTCATCATCATCATCATCATCATCATCATCTCATCATGATATCATCTCATCATGATATCATCATCATGATATCATCATCATCATCATCATCATCATCATCATCATCTCATCATGATATCATCATCATCATCATCATCATCATCTCATCATGATATCATCATCATGATATCATCATCATGATATCATCATCATGATATCATCATCATGATATCATCATCATGATATCATCATCATGATATCATCATCATCTCATCATGATATCATCATCATCATCTCATCATCATCATCATCATCTCATCATCATCATCATCATCTCATCATCATCATCATCATCATCATCATCATCATCTCATCATGATATCATCATCATCATCATCATCATCTCATCATGATATCATCATCATGATATCATCATCATCATCATCATCATCATCATCATCATCATCATCATCATCATCATCTCATCATGATATCATCTCATCATGATATCATCATCATGATATCATCATCATCATCATCATCATCATCATCATCTCATCATGATATCATCATCATGATATCATCATCATCATCATCATCATCATCATCATCTCATCATGATATCATCATCATCTCATCATGATATCTTCATTATCTCATCATGATATCTTCATTATCTCATCATGATATCTTCATTATCTCATCATGATATCATCATCATCTCATCATGATATCATCATCATCATCTCATCATGATATCATCATCATCATCTCATCATGATATCATCATCATCATCATCTCATCATGATATCATCATCATCATCTCATCATGATATCATCATCATCTCATCATGATATCATCATCATCGTCTCATCATGATATCATCATCATCATCCTCATCATCCTCATCATCTTCATCATCTCATCATGATATCATCAGCTCATCATGATATCATCATCATCTCATTATATCATCATCATCATCATCATCTCATCATGATATCATCATCATCATCATCTCATCATGATATCATCATCATCATCTCATCATGATATCATCATCATCATCTCATCATGATATCATCATCATCATCTCATCATGATATCATCATCATCATCTCATCATGATATCATCATCATCTCATCATGATATCATCATCATCTCATCATGATATCATCATCATGATATCATCATCATCGTCTCATCATGATATCATCATCATCATCATCTCATCATGATATCATCATCATAATCATCTCTTCATGATATCATCATCATGATATCATCATCATCATCATCATCATCTCATCATGATATCATCATCATCATCTCATCATGATAACATCATCATGATATAATCATCATCATCATCTCATCATGATATAATTTCATCATCATCATCATCATCATCATCACCATCTCATCATGATATCAAAATCATGATATCATCATCATCATCATCTCATCATGATATCATCATCATGATATCATCATCATGATATCATCATCATCATCATCATCTCATCATGATATCATCATCATGATATCATCATCATCGTCTCATCATGATATCATCATCATCATCTCATCATGATATCATCATCATCATCATCTCATCATCATCATCATCATCATCTCATCATGATATCATCATCATCATCATCATCTCATCATGATATCATCATCATGATATCATCATCATCTCATCATGATATCATCATCATCATCTCATCATCTCATCATGATATCATCATCATCATCTCATCATGATATCATCATCATGATATCATCATCATCATCTCATCATGATATCATCATCTCATCATGATATCATCATCATCATCTCATCATGATATCATCATCATGATATCATCATCATCATCATCTCATCATGATATCATCATCATCATAAACATCTCATCATGATATCATCATCATCATCATCATCATCATCATCATCATCATCATCATCATCATCTCATCATGATATCATCATCATGATATCATCATCATCATCTCATCATGATATCATCATCATCATAAACATCTCATCATGATATCATCATCATCATCATCATCATCATCATCATCATCATCATCATCATCATCATCATATCATCATGATATCATCATCATGATATCATCATCATGATATCATCATCTTGATATCATCATCATCATCTCATCATGATATCATCATCATCATCATCATCTCATCATGATATCATCATCATCTCATCATGATATCATCATCATCATCATCTCATAATCATCATCATCATCATCTCATCATGATATCATCATCATCATCTCATCATGATATCTTCATCATGATATCATCATCATGATATCATCATCATCTCATCATGATATCATCTCATCATGATATCATCATCATGATATCATCATCATCATCATCATCATCCTCATCATCATCATCATCATCATCATCATCTCATCATGATATCATCTCATCATGATGTCATCATCATGATATCATCATCATCATCATCATCATCATCATCATCTCATCATGATATCATCATCATCATCATCATCATCTCATCATGATATCATCATCATGATATCATCATCATGATATCATCATCATGATATCATCATCATGATATCATCATCATGATATCATCATCATCTCATCATGATATCATCATCATCATCTCATCATCATCATCATCATCTCATCATCATCATCATCATCTCATCATCATCATCATCATCATCATCATCTCATCATGATATCATCATCATCATCATCATCATCTCATCATGATATCATCATCATGATATCATCATCATCATCATCATCATCATCATCATCATCATCATCATCTCATCATGATATCATCTCATCATGATATCATCATCATGATATCATCATCATCATCATCATCATCATCATCTCATCATGATATCATCATCATGATATCATCATCATGATATCATCATCATGATATCATCATCATCTCATCATGATATCATCATCATCATCATCTCATCATCATCATCATCATCTCATCATCATCATCATCATCATCATCATCATCATCATCATCTCATCATGATATCATCATCATCATCATAATCATCATCTCATCATGATATCATCATCATTTCCGTCTCATCATGATATCATCATCATCATCATCATCTCATCATGATATCATCATCATAATCATCTCTTCATGATATCATCATCATGATATCATCATCATCATCATCATCTCATCATGATATCATCATCATCATCATCATCTCATCATGATATCATCATCATTTCCGTCTCATCATGATATCATCATCATCATCATCATCTCATCATGATATCATCATCATCATCATCATCTCATCATGATATCATCATCATTTCCGTCTCATCATGATATCATCATCATCATCATCTCATCATGATATCATCATCATAATCATCTCTTCATGATATCATCATCATGATATCATCATCATCATCATCATCTCATCATGATATCATCATCATCATCATCATCATCATCTCATCATGATATCATCATCATTTCCGTCTCATCATGATATCATCATCATCATCATCATCTCATCATGATATCATCATCATAATCATCTCTTCATGATATCATCATCATGATATCATCATCATCATCATCATCTCATCATGATATCATCATCATCATCTCATCATGATATCATCATCATGATATAATCATCATCATCATCTCATCATGATATCATTTCATCATCATCATCATCATCATCATCATCATCATCTCATCATGATATCAACATCATCATCATCATCATCTCATCATGATATCATCATCATCATCATCATCATCATCATCATCATCTCATCATGATATCATCTCATCATGATATCATCATCATCATCATCATCATCATCATCATCATCATCTCATCATGATATCATCATCATCATCATCATCATCTCATCATGATATCATCATCATGATATCATCATCATGATGATATCATCATCATCATCATCATCTCATCATGATATCATCATCATGATATCATCATCATGATATCATCATCATGATATCATCATCATGATATCATCATCATCTCATCATGATATCATCATCATCATCTCATCATCATCATCATCATCTCATCATCATCATCATCATCATCATCATCATCATCATCATCATCATCATCATCTCATCATGATATCATCATCATCATCATCATCTCATCATGATATCATCATCATGATATCATCATCATTTCCGTCTCATCATGATATCATCATCATCATCATCTCATCATGATATCATCATCATAATCATCTCTTCATGATATCATCATCATGATATCATCATCATCATCATCATCTCATCATGATATCATCATCATCATCTCATCATGATATCATCATCATGATATAATCATCATCATCATCTCATCATGATATCATTTCATCATCATCATCATCATCATCATCATCATCATCTCATCATGATATCAACATCATGATATCATCATCATCATCATCTCATCATGATATCATCATCATGATATCATCATCATGATATCATCATCATCATCTCATCATGATATCATCATCTCATCATGATATCATCATCATCATCTCATCATGATATCATCATCATGATATCATCATCATCATCATCTCATCATGATATCATCATCATCATAAACATCTCATCATGATATCATCATCATCATCATCATCATCATCATATCATCATGATATCATCATCATGATATCATCATCATGATATCATCATCTTGATATCATCATCATCATCTCATCATGATATCATCATCTCATCATGATATCATCATCATCATCATCTCATCATGATATCATCATCATGATATCATCATCATCATCTCATCATGATATCATCATCATCATAAACATCTCATCATGATATCATCATCATCATCATCATCATCATCATATCATCATGATATCATCATCATGATATCATCATCATCGTCTCATCATGATATCATCATCATCATGATCTCTTCATGAAATCATCATTATGATATCATCATCATCGTCTCATCATGATATCATCATCATCATCATCATCTCATCATGATATCATCATCATCATCATCATCTCATCATGATATCATCATCATCTCATCATGATATCATCATCATCATCATCTCATAATCATCATCATCATCATCTCATCATGATATCATCATCATCATCTCATCATGATATCTTCATCATGATATCATCATCATGATATCATCATCATCTCATCATGATATCATCTCATCATGATATCATCATCATGATATCATCATCATCATCATCATCATCATCCTCATCATCATCATCATCATCATCATCATCTCATCATGATATCATCTCATCATGATATCATCATCATGATATCATCATCATCATCATCATCATCATCATCATCATCTCATCATGATATCATCATCATCATCATCATCATCTCATCATGATATCATCATCATGATATCATCATCATGATATCATCATCATGATATCATCATCATGATATCATCATCATGATATCATCATCATGATATCATCATCATCTCATCATGATATCATCATCATCATCTCATCATCATCATCATCATCTCATCATCATCATCATCATCTCATCATCATCATCATCATCATCATCATCATCATCATCTCATCATGATATCATCATCATCATCATCATCATCTCATCATGATATCATCATCATGATATCATCATCATCATCATCATCATCATCATCATCATCATCATCATCATCATCTCATCATGATATCATCTCATCATGATATCATCATCATGATATCATCATCATCATCATCATCATCATCATCATCTCATCATGATATCATCATCATGATATCATCATCATCATCATCATCATCATCATCATCTCATCATGATATCATCATCATCTCATCATGATATCTTCATTATCTCATCATGATATCTTCATTATCTCATCATGATATCTTCATTATCTCATCATGATATCATCATCATCTCATCATGATATCATCATCATCTCATCATGATATCATCATCATCATCTCATCATGATATCATCATCATCATCATCTCATCATGATATCATCATCATCTCATCATGATATCATCATCATCTCATCATGATATCATCATCATCGTCTCATTATGATATCATCATCATCATCCTCATCATCCTCATCATCATCATCATCTCATCATGATATCATCATCATCAGCTCATCATGATATCATCATCATCTCATTATATCATCATCATCATCATCATCTCATCATGATATCATCATCATCATCATCATCTCATCATGATATCATCATCATCATCTCATCATGATATCATCATCATCATCTCATCATGATATCATCATCATCATCTCATCATGATATCATCATCATCATCTCATCATGATATCATCATCATCTCATCATGATATCATCATCATCTCATCATGATATCATCATCATGATATCATCATCATCGTCTCATCATGATATCATCATCATCATCATCTCATCATGATATCATCATCATAATCATCTCTTCATGATATCATCATCATGATATCATCATCATCATCATCATCTCATCATGATATCATCATCATCATCTCATCATGATAACATCATCATGATATAATCATCATCATCATCTCATCATGATATAATTTCATCATCATCATCATCATCATCATCACCATCTCATCATGATATCAAAATCATGATATCATCATCATCATCATCTCATCATGATATCATCATCATGATATCATCATCATGATATCATCATCATCATCATCATCTCATCATGATATCATCATCATGATATCATCATCATCGTCTCATCATGATATCATCATCATCATCTCATCATGATATCATCATCATCATCATCTCATCATCATCATCATCATCATCTCATCATGATATCATCATCATCATCATCATCATCTCATCATGATATCATCATCATGATATCATCATCATCTCATCATGATATCATCATCATCATCTCATCATCTCATCATGATATCATCATCATCATCTCATCATGATATCATCATCATGATATCATCATCATCATCTCATCATGATATCATCATCTCATCATGATATCATCATCATCATCTCATCATGATATCATCATCATGATATCATCATCATCATCATCTCATCATGATATCATCATCATCATAAACATCTCATCATGATATCATCATCATCATCATCATCATCATCATCATCATCATCATCATCATCTCATCATGATATCATCATCATGATATCATCATCATCATCTCATCATGATATCATCATCATCATAAACATCTCATCATGATATCATCATCATCATCATCATCATCATCATCATCATCATCATCATCATCATATCATCATGATATCATCATCATGATATCATCATCATGATATCATCATCTTGATATCATCATCATCATCTCATCATGATATCATCATCTCATCATGATATCATCATCATCATCATCTCATCATGATATCATCATCATGATATCATCATCATCATCTCATCATGATATCATCATCATCATAAACATCTCATCATGATATCATCATCATCATCATCATCATCATCATCATCATCATATCATCATGATATCATCATCATGATATCATCATCATCGTCTCATCATGATATCATCATCATCATGATCTCTTCATGAAATCATCATTATGATATCATCATCATCGTCTCATCATGATATCATCATCATCATCATCATCTCATCATGATATCATCATCATCATCATCATCTCATCATGATATCATCATCATCTCATCATGATATCATCATCATCATCATCTCATAATCATCATCATCATCATCTCATCATGATATCATCATCATCATCTCATCATGATATCTTCATCATGATATCATCATCATGATATCATCATCATCTCATCATGATATCATCTCATCATGATATCATCATCATGATATCATCATCATCATCATCATCATCCTCATCATCATCATCATCATCATCATCATCTCATCATGATATCATCTCATCATGATATCATCATCATGATATCATCATCATCATCATCATCATCATCATCATCATCTCATCATGATATCATCATCATCATCATCATCATCTCATCATGATATCATCATCATGATATCATCATCATGATATCATCATCATGATATCATCATCATGATATCATCATCATGATATCATCATCATCTCATCATGATATCATCATCATCATCTCATCATCATCATCATCATCTCATCATCATCATCATCATCTCATCATCATCATCATCATCATCATCATCATCTCATCGTGATATCATCATCATCATCATCATCATCTCATCATGATATCATCATCATGATATCATCATCATCATCATCATCATCATCATCATCATCATCTCATCATGATATCATCTCATCATGATATCATCATCATGATATCATCATCATCATCATCATCATCATCTCATCATGATATCATCATCATGATATCATCATCATGATATCATCATCATGATATCATCATCATGATATCATCATCATGATATCATCATCATCTCATCATGATATCATCATCATCATCTCATCATCATCATCATCATCTCATCATCATCATCATCATCATCATCATCATCATCATCATCTCATCATGATATCATCATCATCATCATAATCATCATCTCATCATGATATCATCATCATTTCCGTCTCATCATGATATCATCATCATCATCATCTCATCATGATATCATCATCATAATCATCTCTTCATGATATCATCATCATGATATCATCATCATCATCATCATCTCATCATGATATCATCATCATCATCATCATCTCATCATGATATCATCATCATTTCCGTCTCATCATGATATCATCATCATCATCATCATCTCATCATGATATCATCATCATCATCATAATCATCATCTCATCATGATATCATCATCATTTCCGTCTCATCATGATATCATCATCATCATCATCTCATCATGATATCATCATCATAATCATCTCTTCATGATATCATCATCATGATATCATCATCATCATCATCATCTCATCATGATATCATCATCATCATCATCATCATCATCTCATCATGATATCATCATCATTTCCGTCTCATCATGATATCATCATCATCATCATCATCTCATCATGATATCATCATCATAATCATCTCTTCATGATATCATCATCATGATATCATCATCATCATCATCATCTCATCATGATATCATCATCATCATCTCATCATGATATCATCATCATGATATAATCATCATCATCATCTCATCATGATATCATTTCATCATCATCATCATCATCATCATCATCATCATCTCATCATGATATCAACATCATCATCATCATCATCTCATCATGATATCATCATCATCATCATCATCATCATCATCATCATCTCATCATGATATCATCTCATCATGATATCATCATCATCATCATCATCATCATCATCATCATCATCATCATCTCATCATGATATCATCATCATCATCATCATCTCATCATGATATCATCATCATGATATCATCATCATGATGATATCATCATCATCATCATCATCTCATCATGATATCATCATCATGATATCATCATCATGATATCATCATCATGATATCATCATCATCATCATCATCTCATCATGATATCATCATCATCATCTCATCATCATCATCATCATCTCATCATCATCATCATCATCATCATCATCATCATCATCATCATCATCATCATCATCTCATCATGATATCATCATCATCATCATCATCTCATCATGATATCATCATCATGATATCATCATCATTTCCGTCTCATCATGATATCATCATCATCATCATCTCATCATGATATCATCATCATAATCATCTCTTCATGATATCATCATCATGATATCATCATCATCATCATCATCTCATCATGATATCATCATCATCATCTCATCATGATATCATCATCATGATATAATCATCATCATCATCTCATCATCATCATCATCTCATCATGATATCATCATCATCATCTCATCATGATATCATCATCATGATATAATCATCATCATCATCTCATCATGATATCATTTCATCATCATCATCATCATCATCATCATCATCATCTCATCATGATATCAACATCATGATATCATCATCATCATCATCTCATCATGATATCATCATCATGATATCATCATCATGATATCATCATCATCATCATCTCATCATGATATCAACATCATGATATCATCATCATCGTCATCATCTCATCATGATATCATCATCATCATCTCATCATTATATCATCATCATCTCATCATGATATCTTCATTATCTCATCATGATATCATCATCATCTTATCATGATATCATCGTCATCATCACATCATGATATCATCATCATCATCTCATCATTATATCATCATCATCTCATCATGATATCTTCATTATCTCATCATGATATCATCATCATCTCATCATGATATCATCATCATCTCATCATGATATCATCATCATCATCTCATCATGATATCATCATCATCATCATCATCATCATCTCATCATGATATCATCATCATCATCATCATCATCATCTCATCATGTTATCATCATCATCATCATCTCATCATGATATCATCATTATGATATCATCATCATCATCATCATCATCATCATCATCATATCATCATGATATCATCATCATGATATCATCATCATTGTCTCATCATGATATCATCATCATCATCATCATCTCATCATGATATCATCATCATGATATCATCATCATCATCTCATCATGATATCATCATCATAATCATCTCATCATGATATCATCATCATGATATCATCATCATCATCATCATAAACATCTCATCATGATATCATCATCATCATCATCATAATCTCATCATGATATCATCATCATCATCATCATCTCATCATGACATCATCATTATGATATCATCATCATGATATCATCATCATCATCATCATCATCATCTCATCATGAAATCATCATCATCATGATATCATCATCATCGTCTCATCATGCTATCATCATCATCATCTCATCATGATATCATCATCATGATATCATCATCATCATCATCATCACATCATCATGATATCATCATCATCATCATCATCATCATCTCATCATGAAATCATCATCATCATGATATCATCATCATCGTCTCATCATGATATCATCATCATCATCTCATCATGATATCATTATCATGATATCATCATCATCATCATCATCATCATCACATCATCATGATATCATCATCATGATATCATCATCATCGTCTCATCATGATATCATCATCATCATGATCTCTTCATGATATCATCATTATGATATCATCATCATCGTCTCATCATGATATCATCATCATCATCATCATCTCATCATGATATCATCATCATGATCATCTCATCATGATATATTCATCATCTCATCATGATATCATCATGATCATCTCATCATGATATCATCAAATAAAGAACAATAAGTGCGCTTGGAGCAAACTGTGATAAAAAAATATATGTGATAAACACAATAAATATATATATATAACACCTTATAGGTGACAATGTGAAATAATATCCTGAGGAATCAGGAGGAAGCTTTGATCCCCCTCAAGGGGATGCACTCACAGGATGGCTGGATAATAGTTGCACTTCAAGGGTAAGGTGTCGTTTTGTAGGATCCTGCTGTGGCTAATCTGCTTAGATTTTAGCTCAGGAACAGAAACAACAGATATCCAATTATATCATGATTATATCATCATCATCATCATCATCATCATCATCATATCATCATGATATCATCATCATGATATCATCATCATTGTCTCATCATGATATCAGCATCATCATCATCTCATCATGATATCATCATCATGATCATCTCATCATGATATCATCATCATCGTCTCATCATGATATCATCATCATCTCATCATGATATCATCATCATAATCATCTCATCATGATATCATCATCATGATATCATCATCATAATCATCTCATCATGATATCATCATCATCTCATCATGATATCATCATCATGATATCATCATCATAATCATCTCATCATGATATCATCATCATGATATCATCATCATCATCATCATCATCATCTCATCATGATATCATCATCATCATCATCTAATCATGATATCATCATCATGATATCATCATCATCATCTCATCATGATATCAACATCATGATATCATCATCATCATCTCATCATGATATCATCATCATCATCTCATCATGATATCATCATCATGATATCATCATCATCATCATCATCATCATCATCATCATCTCATCATGATATCATCATCATCTCATCATGATATCTTCATTATCTCATCATGATATCTTCATTATCTCATCATGATATCTTCATTATCTCATCATGATATCATCATCATCTCATCATGATATCATCATCATCATCTCATCATGATATCATCATCATCATCTCATCATGATATCATCATCATCATCATCTCATCATGATATCATCATCATCATCTCATCATGATATCATCATCATCTCATCATGATATCATCATCATCGTCTCATCATGATATCATCATCATCATCCTCATCATCATCATCATCATCATCATCATCTCATCATGATATCATCATCATCAGCTCATCATGATATCATCATCATCTCATTATATCATCATCATCATCATCATCTCATCATGATATCATCATCATCATCATCTCATCATGATATCATCATCATCATCTCATCATGATATCATCATCATCATCTCATCATGATATCATCATCATCATCTCATCATGATATCAACATCATGATATCATCATCATCATCTCATCATGATATCAACATCATGATATCATCATCATCATCTCATCATGATATCATCATCATCATCTCATCATGATATCATCATCATGATATCATCATCATCATCATCATCATCATCATCATCTCATCATGATATCATCATCATCTCATCATGATATCTTCATTATCTCATCATGATATCTTCATTATCTCATCATGATATCTTCATTATCTCATCATGATATCATCATCATCTCATCATGATATCATCATCATCATCTCATCATGATATCATCATCATCATCTCATCATGATATCATCATCATCATCATCTCATCATGATATCATCATCATCATCATCTCATCATGATATCATCATCATCTCATCATGATATCATCATCATCGTCTCATCATGATATCATCATCATCATCCTCATCATCATCATCATCATCATCATCATCATCTCATCATGATATCATCATCATCAGCTCATCATGATATCATCATCATCTCATTATATCATCATCATCATCATCATCTCATCATGATATCATCATCATCATCATCTCATCATGATATCATCATCATCATCTCATCATGATATCATCATCATCATCTCATCATGATATCATCATCATCATCTCATCATGATATCATCATCATCATCTCATCATGATATCATCATCATCTCATCATGATATCATCATCATATCATCATGATATCATCATCATGATATCATCATCATCGTCTCATCATGATATCATCATCATCATCATCTCATCATGATATCATCATCATAATCATCTCTTCATGATATCATCATCATGATATCATCATCATCATCATCATCATCATCTCATCATGATATCATCATCATCATCTCATCATGATAACATCATCATGATATAATCATCATCATCATCTCATCATGATATAATTTCATCATCATCATCATCATCATCATCATCATCATCATCACCATCTCATCATGATATCAAAATCATGATATCATCATCATCATCATCATCATCTCATCATGATATCATCATCATGATATCATCATCATGATATCATCATCATCATCATCATCTCATCATGATATCATCATCATGATATCATCATCATCGTCTCATCATGATATCATCATCATCATCTCATCATGATATCATCATCATCATCATCTCATCAATATCATCATCATCATCTCATCATGATATCATCATCATCATCATCATCTCATCATGATATCATCATCATGATATCATCATCATCTCATCATGATATCATCATCATCATCTCATCATCTCATCATGATATCATCATCATCATCTCATCATGATATCATCATCATCTCATCATCTCATCATGATATCATCATCATCATCTCATCATGATATCATCATCATGATATCATCATCATCATCATCTCATCATGATATCATCATCATCATAAACATCTCATCATGATATCATCATCATCATCATCATCATCATCATCATCATCATCATCATCATCATCATCATCATCATATCATCATGATATCATCATCATGATATCATCATCATCATCATCTCATCATGATATCATCATCATCATAAACATCTTGATATCATCATCTCATCATGATATCATCATCATCATCATCTCATCATGATATCATCATCATGATATCATCATCATCATCTCATCATGATATCATCATCATCATAAACATCTCATCATGATATCATCATCATCATCATCATCATCATCATCATCATATCATCATGATATCATCATCATGATATCATCATCATCGTCTCATCATGATATCATCATCATCATGATCTCTTCATGAAATCATCATTATGATATCATCATCATCGTCTCATCATGATATCATCATCATCATCATCATCTCATCATGATATCATCATCATCATCATCTCATCATGATATCATCATCATCTCATCATGATATCATCATCATCATCTCATAATCATCATCATCATCATCTCATCATGATATCATCATCATCATCTCATCATGATATCTTCATCATGATATCATCATCATGATATCATCATCATCTCATCATGATATCATCTCATCATGATATCATCATCATGATATCATCATCATCATCATCATCATCCTCATCATCATCATCATCATCATCATCATCATCATCATCATCATCATCATCTCATCATGATATCATCTCATCATGATATCATCATCATGATATCATCATCATCATCATCATCATCATCATCATCTCATCATGATATCATCATCATCATCATCATCATCTCATCATGATATCATCATCATGATATCATCATCATGATATCATCATCATGATATCATCATCATGATATCATCATCATCTCATCATGATATCATCATCATCATCTCATCATCATCATCATCATCTCATCATCATCATCATCATCTCATCATCATCATCATCATCATCATCATCATCATCATCATCATCATCTCATCAGGATATCATCATCATCATCATCATCATCATCTCATCATGATATCATCATCATGATATCATCATCATCATCATCATCATCATCATCATCATCATCATCATCATCATCTCATCATGATATCATCATCATGATATCATCATCATCATCATCATCATCATCTCATCATGATATCATCATCATGATATCATCATCATCATCATCATCATCATCATCATCATCATCTCATCATGATATCATCATCATCTCATCATGATATCTTCATTATCTCATCATGATATCTTCATTATCTCATCATGATATCTTCATTATCTCATCATGATATCATCATCATCTCATCATGATATCATCATCATCATCATCTCATCATGATATCATCATCATCATCTCATCATGATATCATCATCATCATCATCTCATCATGATATCATCATCATCATCTCATCATGATATCATCATCATCTCATCATGATATCATCATCATCGTCTCATCATGATATCATCATCATCATCCTCATCATCATCATCATCATCATCTCATCATGATATCATCATCATCAGCTCATCATGATATCATCATCATCTCATTATATCATCATCATCATCATCATCTCATCATGATATCATCATCATCATCATCTCATCATGATATCATCATCATCATCTCATCATGATATCATCATCATCATCTCATCATGATATCATCATCATCATCTCATCATGATATCATCATCATCATCTCATCATGATATCATCATCATCTCATCATGATATCATCATCATCTCATCATGATATCATCATCATGATATCATCATCATCGTCTCATCATGATATCATCATCATCATCATCTCATCATGATATCATCATCATAATCATCTCTTCATGATATCATCATCATGATATCATCATCATCATCATCATCATCTCATCATGATATCATCATCATCATCTCATCATGATAACATCATCATGATATAATCATCATCATCATCTCATCATGATATAATTTCATCATCATCATCATCATCATCATCACCATCTCATCATGATATCAAAATCATGATATCATCATCATCATCATCTCATCATGATATCATCATCATGATATCATCATCATGATATCATCATCATCATCATCATCTCATCATGATATCATCATCATGATATCATCATCATCGTCTCATCATGATATCATCATCATCATCTCATCATGATATCATCATCATCATCATCTCATCATCATCATCATCATCATCTCATCATGATATCATCATCATCATCATCATCTCATCATGATATCATCATCATGATATCATCATCATCTCATCATGATATCATCATCATCATCTCATCATCTCATCATGATATCATCATCATCATCATCTCATCATGATATCATCATCATGATATCATCATCATCATCTCATCATGATATCATCATCTCATCATGATATCATCATCATCATCTCATCATGATATCATCATCATGATATCATCATCATCATCATCTCATCATGATATCATCATCATCATAAACATCTCATCATGATATCATCATCATCATCATCATCATCATCATCATCATCATCATCATCATCTCATCATGATATCATCATCATGATATCATCATCATCATCATCTCATCATGATATCATCATCATCATAAACATCTCATCATGATATCATCATCATCATCATCATCATCATCATCATCATCATCATATCATCATGATATCATCATGATGATATCATCATCATGATATCATCATCTTGATATCATCATCATCATCTCATCATGATATCATCATCTCATCATGATATCATCATCATCATCATCTCATCATGATATCATCATCATGATATCATCATCATCATCTCATCATGATATCATCATCATCATAAACATCTCATCATGATATCATCATCATCATCATCATCATCATCATCATCATATCATCATGATATCATCATCATGATATCATCATCATCGTCTCATCATGATATCATCATCATCATGATCTCTTCATGAAATCATCATTATGATATCATCATCATCGTCTCATCATGATATCATCATCATCATCATCATCTCATCATGATATCATCATCATCATCATCATCTCATCATGATATCATCATCATCTCATCATGATATCATCATCATCATCTCATAATCATCATCATCATCATCTCATCATGATATCATCATCATCATCTCATCATGATATCTTCATCATGATATCATCATCATGATATCATCATCATCTCATCATGATATCATCTCATCATGATATCATCATCATGATATCATCATCATCATCATCATCATCCTCATCATCATCATCATCATCATCATCATCATCTCATCATGATATCATCTCATCATGATATCATCATCATGATATCATCATCATCATCATCATCATCATCATCATCATCTCATCATGATATCATCATCATCATCATCATCATCTCATCATGATATCATCATCATGATATCATCATCATGATATCATCATCATGATATCATCATCATGATATCATCATCATGATATCATCATCATCTCATCATGATATCATCATCATCATCTCATCATCATCATCATCATCTCATCATCATCATCATCATCTCATCATCATCATCATCATCATCATCATCATCATCATCTCATCATGATATCATCATCATCATCATCATCATCTCATCATGATATCATCATCATGATATCATCATCATCATCATCATCATCATCATCATCATCTCATCATGATATCATCTCATCATGATATCATCATCATGATATCATCATCATCATCATCATCATCATCATCATCTCATCATGATATCATCATCATGATATCATCATCATGATATCATCATCATGATATCATCATCATCTCATCATGATATCATCATCATCATCTCATCATCATCATCATCATCTCATCATCATCATCATCATCATCATCATCTCATCATGATATCATCATCATCATCATAATCATCATCTCATCATGATATCATCATCATTTCCGTCTCATCATGATATTATCATCATCATCATCTCATCATGATATCATCATCATAATCATCTCTTCATGATATCATCATCATGATATCATCATCATCATCATCATCTCATCATGATATCATCATCATCATCATCATCTCATCATGATATCATCATCATTTCCGTCTCATCATGATATCATCATCATGATATCATCATCATGATATCATCATCATGATATCATCATCATCTCATCATGATATCATCATCATCATCTCATCATCATCATCATCATCTCATCATCATCATCATCATCTCATCATCATCATCATCATCATCATCATCATCATCATCATCATCATCTCATCAGGATATCATCATCATCATCATCATCATCTCATCATGATATCATCATCATGATATCATCATCATCATCATCATCATCATCATCATCATCATCATCTCATCATGATATCATCATCATGATATCATCATCATCATCATCATCATCTCATCATGATATCATCATCATGATATCATCATCATCATCATCATCATCATCATCATCATCATCATCTCATCATGATATCATCATCATCTCATCATGATATCTTCATTATCTCATCATGATATCTTCATTATCTCATCATGATATCTTCATTATCTCATCATGATATCTTCATTATCTCATCATGATATCATCATCATCTCATCATGATATCATCATCATCATCATCTCATCATGATATCATCATCATCATCTCATCATGATATCATCATCATCATCATCTCATCATGATATCATCATCATCATCTCATCATGATATCATCATCATCTCATCATGATATCATCATCATCATCTCATCATGATATCATCATCATCATCCTCATCATCATCATCATCATCATCTCATCATGATATCATCATCATCAGCTCATCATGATATCATCATCATCTCATTATATCATCATCATCATCATCATCTCATCATGATATCATCATCATCATCATCTCATCATGATATCATCATCATCATCTCATCATGATATCATCATCATCATCTCATCATGATATCATCATCATCATCTCATCATGATATCATCATCATCATCTCATCATGATATCATCATCATCTCATCATGATATCATCATCATCTCATCATGATATCATCATCATGATATCATCATCATCGTCTCATCATGATATCATCATCATCATCATCTCATCATGATATCATCATCATAATCATCTCTTCATGATATCATCATCATGATATCATCATCATCATCATCATCATCTCATCATGATATCATCATCATCATCTCATCATGATAACATCATCATGATATAATCATCATCATCATCTCATCATGATATAATTTCATCATCATCATCATCATCATCATCACCATCTCATCATGATATCAAAATCATGATATCATCATCATCATCATCTCATCATGATATCATCATCATGATATCATCATCATGATATCATCATCATCATCATCATCTCATCATGATATCATCATCATGATATCATCATCATCGTCTCATCATGATATCATCATCATCATCTCATCATGATATCATCATCATCATCATCTCATCATCATCATCATCATCATCTCATCATGATATCATCATCATCATCATCATCTCATCATGATATCATCATCATGATATCATCATCATCTCATCATGATATCATCATCATCATCTCATCATCTCATCATGATATCATCATCATCATCATCTCATCATGATATCATCATCATGATATCATCATCATCATCTCATCATGATATCATCATCTCATCATGATATCATCATCATCATCTCATCATGATATCATCATCATGATATCATCATCATCATCATCTCATCATGATATCATCATCATCATAAACATCTCATCATGATATCATCATCATCATCATCATCATCATCATCATCATCATCATCATCATCTCATCATGATATCATCATCATGATATCATCATCATCATCATCTCATCATGATATCATCATCATCATAAACATCTCATCATGATATCATCATCATCATCATCATCATCATCATCATCATCATCATATCATCATGATATCATCATCATGATATCATCATCATGATATCATCATCTTGATATCATCATCATCATCTCATCATGATATCATCATCTCATCATGATATCATCATCATCATCATCTCATCATGATATCATCATCATGATATCATCATCATCATCTCATCATGATATCATCATCATCATAAACATCTCATCATGATATCATCATCATCATCATCATCATCATCATCATCATATCATCATGATATCATCATCATGATATCATCATCATCGTCTCATCATGATATCATCATCATCATGATCTCTTCATGAAATCATCATTATGATATCATCATCATCGTCTCATCATGATATCATCATCATCATCATCATCTCATCATGATATCATCATCATCATCATCATCTCATCATGATATCATCATCATCTCATCATGATATCATCATCATCATCTCATAATCATCATCATCATCATCTCATCATGATATCATCATCATCATCTCATCATGATATCTTCATCATGATATCATCATCATGATATCATCATCATCTCATCATGATATCATCTCATCATGATATCATCATCATGATATCATCATCATCATCATCATCATCCTCATCATCATCATCATCATCATCATCATCATCTCATCATGATATCATCTCATCATGATATCATCATCATGATATCATCATCATCATCATCATCATCATCATCATCATCATCTCATCATGATATCATCATCATCATCATCATCATCTCATCATGATATCATCATCATGATATCATCATCATGATATCATCATCATGATATCATCATCATGATATCATCATCATGATATCATCATCATCTCATCATGATATCATCATCATCATCTCATCATCATCATCATCATCTCATCATCATCATCATCATCTCATCATCATCATCATCATCATCATCATCATCATCATCTCATCATGATATCATCATCATCATCATCATCATCTCATCATGATATCATCATCATGATATCATCATCATCATCATCATCATCATCATCATCATCTCATCATGATATCATCTCATCATGATATCATCATCATGATATCATCATCATCATCATCATCATCATCATCATCATCTCATCATGATATCATCATCATGATATCATCATCATGATATCATCATCATGATATCATCATCATCTCATCATGATATCATCATCATCATCTCATCATCATCATCATCATCTCATCATCATCATCATCATCATCATCATCTCATCATGATATCATCATCATCATCATAATCATCATCTCATCATGATATCATCATCATTTCCGTCTCATCATGATATTATCATCATCATCATCTCATCATGATATCATCATCATAATCATCTCTTCATGATATCATCATCATGATATCATCATCATCATCATCATCTCATCATGATATCATCATCATCATCATCATCTCATCATGATATCATCATCATTTCCGTCTCATCATGATATCATCATCATCATCATCATCTCATCATGATATCATCATCATCATCATAATCATCATCTCATCATGATATCATCATCATTTCCGTCTCATCATGATATCATCATCATCATCATCTCATCATGATATCATCATCATAATCATCTCTTCATGATATCATCATCATGATATCATCATCATCATCATCATCTCATCATGATATCATCATCATCATCATCATCTCATCATGATATCATCATCATTTCCGTCTCATCATGATATCATCATCATCATCATCATCTCATCATGATATCATCATCATCATCATCATCATCATCTCATCATGATATCATCATCATTTCCGTCTCATCATGATATCATCATCATCATCATCATCTCATCATGATATCATCATCATAATCATCTCTTCATGATATCATCATCATGATATCATCATCATCATCATCATCTCATCATGATATCATCATCATCATCTCATCATGATATCATCATCATGATATAATCATCATCATCATCTCATCATGATATCATTTCATCATCATCATCATCATCATCATCATCATCATCATCATCATCTCATCATGATATCAACATCATGATATCATCATCATCTCATCATGATATCATCATCATGATATCATCATCATGATATCATCATCATCATCATCTCATCATGATATCAACATCATGATATCATCATCATCGTCATCATCTCATCATGATATCATCATCATCATCTCATCATTATATCATCATCATCTCATCATGATATCTTCATTATCTCATCATGATATCATCATCATCTCATCATGATATCATCGTCATCATCACATCATGATATCATCATCATTATCTCATCATGATATCATCATCATCTCATCATGATATCATCATCATCTCATCATGATATCATCATCATCATCTCATCATGATATCATCATCATCATCATCATCATCATCATCATCTCATCATGATATCATCATCATCATCATCATCATCATCATCATCTCATCATGTTATCATCATCATCATCATCTCATCATGATATCATCATTATGATATCATCATCATCATCATCATCATCATCATCATCATCATCGTCATCATCATCATATCATCATGATATCATCATCATGATATCATCATCATTGTCTCATCATGATATCATCATCATCATCATCATCTCATCATGATATCATCATCATGATATCATCATCATCATCTCATCATGATATCATCATCATAATCATCTCATCATGATATCATCATCTTGATATCATCATCATCATCATCATAAACATCTCATCATGATATCATCATCATCATCATCATAATCTCATCATGATATCATCATCATCATCATCATCATCATCATCATCTCATCATGACATCATCATTATGATATCATCATCATGATATCATCATCATCATCATCATCATCTCATCATGAAATCATCATCATCATGATATCATCATCATCGTCTCATCATGATATCATCATCATCATCTCATCATGATATCATCATCATGATATCATCATCATCATCATCATCATCATCATCATCATCATCATCATCATCACATCATCATGATATCATCATCATGATATCATCATCATCGTCTCATCATGATATCATCATCATCATGATCTCTTCATGATATCATCATTATGATATCATCATCATCGTCTCATCATGATATCATCATCATCATCATCTCATCATGATATCATCATCATGATCATCTCATCATGATATCATCATCATCTCATCATGATATCATCATGATCATCTCATCATGATATCATCATCATCTCATCATGATATCATCATCTCATCATCATCATCATCATCATCTCATCATGATATCATCATCATCATCTCACCATGATATCATCATCATGATATCATCATCATGATATCATCATCATGATATCATCATCATGATATCATCATCATCATCATCTCATCATGATATCATCATCTCATCATGATATCATCATCATCATCATCTCATCATGATTTCATCATCATGATATCATCATCATCATCATCTCATCATGATATCATCATCATGATATCATCATCATCATCATCTCATCATGATATCATCATCATCATCATCATCTCATCATGATATCATCATCATCATCATCATCATCATCATCATCATCATCATCATCATCATCATATCATCATGATATCATCATCATGATATCATCATCATCGTCTCATCATGATATCATCATCATCATGATCTCTTCATGAAATCATCATTATGATATCATCATCATCGTCTCATCATGATATCATCATCATCATCATCTCATCATGATATCATCATCATGATCATCTCATCATGATATCATCATCATCTCATCATGATATCATCATCATCATCATCTCATAATCATCATCATGATATCATCATCTCATCATAATATCATCTCATCATGATATCATCATCATGATATCATCATCATGATATCATCATCATCATCATCATCTCATCATGATATCATCTCATCATGATATCATCATCATCATCATCATCATCATCATCATCTCATCATGATATCATCATCATCTCATCATGATATCATCATCATCTCATCATGATATCATCATCATGATATCATCATCATGATATCATCATCATGATATCATCATCGACTCATCATGATATCATCATCATCATCATTATCATCATCATCATATCATCATGATATCATCATCATCATCGTCTCATCATGATATCATCATCATCATGATCTCATCATGATATCATCATCATGATATCATCATCATCGTCTCATCATGATATCATCATCATCATCTCATCATGATATCATCATCATCATCTCATCATCATCATCATCATCATCATCATCATCTCATCATGATATCATCATCATCATCATCATCTCATCATGATATCATCATCATAATCTCAACATCATCATCATCATCTCATCATGATATCATCATCATCATCATCTCATCATGATATCATCATCATGATATCATCATCATGATATCATCATCATCATCATCTCATCATGATATCATCATCTCATCATGATATCATCATCATCATCTCATCATGAAATCATCATCATGATATCATCATCATCATCATCTCATCATGATATCATCATCATCATCATCATCATCTCATCATGATATCATCATCATCATCATCATCATCATCATCATCATCATATCATCATGATATCATCATCATGATATCATCATCATCGTCTCATCATGATATCATCATCATCATGATCTCTTCATGAAATCATCATTATGATATCATCATCATCGTCTCATCATGATATCATCATCATCATCATCTCATCATGATATCATCATCATGATCATCTCATCATGATATCATCATCATCTCATCATGATATCATCATCATCTCATAATCATCATCATCATCATCATCTCATCATGATATCTTCATCATGATATCATCATCATGATATCATCATCATCTCATCATGATATCATCTCATCATGATATCATCATCATCATCTCATCATCATCATCATCATCTCATCATCATCATCATCATCATCATCATCATCATCATCATCATCATCATCATCTCATCATGATATCATCATCATCATCATCATCATCATCATCATCTCATCATGATATCATCATCATGATATCATCATCATCGTCTCATCATGATATCATCATCATCATCATCTCATCATGATATCATCATCATGATATCATCATCATGATATCATCATCATGATATCATCATCATGATATCATCCTCATCATCTCATCATGATATCATCATCATCTCATCATGATATCATCATCATCTCATCATGATATCATCATCATGATATCATCATCATGATATCATCATCATGATATCATCATCGACTCATCATGATATCATCATCATCATCATTATCATCATCATCATATCATCATGATATCATCATCATGATATCATCATCATCGTCTCATCATGATATCATCATCATCATGATCTCTTCATGAAATCATCATTATGATATCATCATCATCGTCTCATCATGATATCATCATCATCATCATCTCATCATGATATCATCATCATGATCATCTCATCATGATATCATCATCATCTCATCATGATATCATCATCATCATCATCTCATAATCATCATCATCATCATCATCATCTCATCATGATATCATCATCATCATCTCATCATGATATCTTCATCATGATATCATCATCATGATATCATCATCTCATCATAATATCATCTCATCATGATATCATCATCATGATATCATCATCATGATATCATCATCATCATCATCATCTCATCATGATATCATCTCATCATGATATCATCATCATCATCATCATCATCATCATCATCTCATCATGATATCATCATCATCTCATCATGATATCATCATCATCTCATCATGATATCATCATCATGATATCATCATCATGATATCATCATCATGATATCATCATCGACTCATCATGATATCATCATCATCATCATTATCATCATCATCATATCATCATGATATCATCATCATCATCGTCTCATCATGATATCATCATCATCATGATCTCATCATGATATCATCATCATGATATCATCATCATCGTCTCATCATGATATCATCATCATCATCTCATCATGATATCATCATCATCATCTCATCATCATCATCATCATCATCATCATCATCTCATCATGATATCATCATCATCATCATCATCTCATCATGATATCATCATCATAATCTCAACATCATCATCATCATCTCATCATGATATCATCATCATCATCATCTCATCATGATATCATCATCATGATATCATCATCATGATATCATCATCATCATCATCTCATCATGATATCATCATCTCATCATGATATCATCATCATCATCTCATCATGAAATCATCATCATGATATCATCATCATCATCATCTCATCATGATATCATCATCATCATCATCATCATCTCATCATGATATCATCATCATCATCATCATCATCATCATCATCATATCATCATGATATCATCATCATGATATCATCATCATCGTCTCATCATGATATCATCATCATCATGATCTCTTCATGAAATCATCATTATGATATCATCATCATCGTCTCATCATGATATCATCATCATCATCATCTCATCATGATATCATCATCATGATCATCTCATCATGATATCATCATCATCTCATCATGATATCATCATCATCTCATAATCATCATCATCATCATCATCTCATCATGATATCTTCATCATGATATCATCATCATGATATCATCATCATCTCATCATGATATCATCTCATCATGATATCATCATCATCATCTCATCATCATCATCATCATCTCATCATCATCATCATCATCATCATCATCATCATCATCATCATCATCTCATCATGATATCATCATCATCATCATCATCATCATCATCATCTCATCATGATATCATCATCATGATATCATCATCATCGTCTCATCATGATATCATCATCATCATCATCTCATCATGATATCATCATCATGATATCATCATCATGATATCATCATCATGATATCATCATCATGATATCATCCTCATCATCTCATCATGATATCATCATCATCTCATCATGATATCATCATCATCTCATCATGATATCATCATCATGATATCATCATCATGATATCATCATCATGATATCATCATCGACTCATCATGATATCATCATCATCATCATTATCATCATCATCATATCATCATGATATCATCATCATCATCATCATCATCGTCTCATCATGATATCATCATCATCATAATCTCATCATGATATCATCATCATGATATCATCATCATCGTCTCATCATGATATCATCATCATCATCTCATCATGATATCATCATCATCATCTCATCATCATCATCATCATCATCTCATCATGATATCATCATCATCATCATCATCATCTCATCATGATATCATCATCATAATCTCATCATCATCATCATCATCTCATCATGATATCATCATCATCATCTCATCATGATATCATCATCATGATATCATCATCATGATATCATCATCATGATATCATCATCATCATCATCTCATCATGATATCATCATCTCATCATGATATCATCATCATCATCATCATCATCATCTCATCATGATATCATCATCATCATCATCATCATCATCATCATCATCATCATCATATCATCATGATATCATCATCATGATATCATCATCATCGTCTCATCATGATATCATCATCATCATGATCTCTTCATGAAATCATCATTATGATATCATCATCATCGTCTCATCATGATATCATCATCATCATCATCTCATCATGATATCATCATCATGATCATCTCATCATGATCATCTCATCATGATATCATCATCATCTCATCATGATATCATCATCATCATCTCATAATCATCATCATCATCATCATCTCATCATGATATCATCATCATCATCTCATCATGATATCTTCATCATGATATCATCATCATGATATCATCATCATCTCATCATGATATCATCTCATCATGATATCATCATCATCATCTCATCATCATCATCATCATCATCATCTCATCATCATCATCATCATCATCATCATCATCATCTCATCATGATATCATCATCATCATCATCATCATCATCATCATCATCATCTCATCATGATATCATCATCATGATATCATCATCATCATCGTCTCATCATGATATCATCATCATCATCATCTCATCATGATATCATCATCATGATATCATCATCATGATATCATCATCATGCTATCATCATCATGATATCATCCTCATGATATCATCATCATCACCTCATCATGATATCATCATCATCGTCTCATCATGATATCATCATCATCATCATCATCTCATCATGATATCATCATCATAATTATCTCATCATGATATCATCATCATGATATCATCATCATCATCATCATCTCATCATGATATCATCATCATCATCTCATCATGATATCATCATCATGATATCATCATCATCATCTCATCATGATATCATCATCATGATATCATCATCATGATATCATCATCATGATATCATCATCATGATATCATCCTCATGATATCATCATCATCTTCTCATCATGATATCATCATCATGATATTATCATCATCGTCTCATCATGATATCATCATCATCATCATCATCATCTCATCATGATATCATCATCATAATCATCTCATCATGATATCATCATCATCATCATCATCATCTCATCATGATATCATCATCATCATCTCATCATGATATCATCATCATGATATCATCATCATCATCGTCTCATCATGATATCAACATCATGATATTATCATCATCATCATCATCCTCATCTCATCATGATATCAACATCATGATATCATCATCATCATCATCCTCATCTCATCATGATATCATCATCGCATCATGATATCATCATCATGATATCATCATCATCATCATCATCATCATCATCATTATCATCTCATCATGATATCATCATCATCTCATCATGATATCTTCATTATCTCATCATGATATCATCATCATCTCATCATGATATCATCATCATCATCTCATCATGATATCATCATCATCATCTCATCATGATATCATCATCATGATATCATCATCATCATCATCTCATCATGATATCATCATCATCATCTCATCATGATATCATCATCATGATATCATCATCATCATCATCATCATCTCATCATGATATCATCATCATCATGATCTCTTCATGATATCATCATTATGATATCATCATCATCGTCTCTTCATGATATCATCATCATCATCATCTCATCAAGATATCATCATCATGATCATCTCATCATGATATCATCATCATCTCATCATGATATCATCATCATCATCTCATCATCATCAATCATCATCATCATCTCATCATGATATCATCATCATCATCTCATCATCTCATCATCATCATCTTCATCATCTCATCATGATATCATCATCATCATCTCATCATGATATCATCATCATGATCATCTCATCATGATATCATCATCATGATATCATCATCATGATATCATCATCATGATATCATCATCATCATCATCATCATCATCTCATCATGATATCATCATCATGATATCATCATCATCGTATCATCATCATCTCATCATGATATCATCATCATGATATCATCATCATCATCATCATCATCATCTCATCATGATATCATCATCATCATCTAATCATGATATCATCATCATGATATCATCATCTCATCATGATATCAACATCATGATATCATCATCATCATCATCATCATCATCTCATCATGATATCATCATCATCATCATCTCATCATTATATCATCATCATCATCATCTCATCATGATATCTTCATTATCTCATCATGATATCTTCATTATCTCATCATGATATCATCATCATCTCATCATGATATCATCATCATCATCTCATCATGATATCATCATCATCATCATCTCATCATGATATCATCATCATCATCATCTCATCATGATATCATCATCATCATCATCTCATCATGATGTCATCATCATCGTCTCATCATGATATCATCATCATCATCCTCATCATCATCATCATCATCATCATCATCATCTCATCATGATATCATCATCATCAGCTCATCATGATATCATCATCATCTCATCATATCATCATCATCATCTCATCATGATATCATCATCATCATCATCATCATCTCATCATGATATCATCATCATCATCATAATCTCATCATGATATCATCATCATCTCTTTATGATATCATCATCATCTCTTTATGATATCATCATCATCATCTCATCATGATATCATCATCATCTCATCATGATATCATCATCATCTCATCATGATATCATCATCATGATATCATCATCATCGTCTCATCATGATATCATCATCATCATCATCTCATCATGATATCATCATCATAATCATCTCTTCATGATATCATCATCATGATATCATCATCATCATCATCTCATCATGATATCATCATCATCATCTCATCATGATATCATCATCATGATATCATCATCATGATATAATCATCATCATCATCATCATCTCATCATGATATCATTTCATCATCATCATCATCATCATCATCATCATCATCATCATCTCATCATGATATCAACATCATGATATCATCATCATCATCATCTCATCATGATATCATCATCATGATATCATCATCATGATATCATCATCATCATCATCTCATCATGATATCAACATCATGATATCATCATCATCGTCATCATCTCATCATGATATCATCATCATCATCTCATCATTATATCATCATCATCTCATCATGATATCTTCATTATCTCATCATGATATCATCATCATCTCATCATGATATCATCGTCATCATCTCATCATGATATCATCATCATCATCTCATCATTATATCATCATCATCTCATCATGATATCATCGTCATCATCTCATCATGATATCATCATCATCATCTCATCATGATATCATCATCATCTCATCATGATATCTTCATTATCTCATCATGATATCATCATCATCTCATCATGATATCATCATCATCTCATCATGATATCATCATCATCATCTCATCATGATATCATCATCATCATCATCATCATCATCATCTCATCATGATATCATCATCATCATCTCAACATGATATCATCATTATGATATCATCATCATCATCATCATCATCATCATCATCATCATCGTCGTCATCATCATCATATCATCATGATATCATCATCATGATATCATCATCATTGTCTCATCATGATATCATCATCATCATCATCATCTCATCATGATATCATCATCATAATCATCTCATCATGATATCATCATCATGATATCATCATCATGATATCATCATGATATCATCATCATCATCTCATCATGATATCATCATCATGATATCATCATCATCTCATCATCATATCATCATCATCATAAAAATCTCATCATGATATCATCATCATCATCATCATAATCTCATCATGATATCATCATCATCATCATCATCATCATCATCATCTCATCATAACATCATCATTATGATATCATCATCATGATATCATCATCATGATATCATCATCATCATCATCATCATCATCATCATCTCATCATGAAATCATCATCATCATGATATCATCATCATCGTCTCATCATGATATCATCATCATCATCTCATCATGATATCATCATCATGATATCATCATCATCATCATCATCATCATCATCATATCATCATGATATCATCATCATGATATCATCATCATCGTCTCATCATGATATCATCATCATCATGATCTCTTCATGATATCATCATTATGATATCATCATCATCGTCTCATCATGATATCATCATCATCATCATCTCATCATGATATCATCATCATGATCATCTCATCATGATATCATCATCATCTCATCATGATATCATCATCATCATCTCATCATCATCATCATCATCATCATCTCATCATGATATCATCATCATCATCTCATCATGATATCTTCATCATGATATCATCATCATGATATCATCATCATCATCATCATCGTCATCATCATCATCATCATCATCATCATCATCATCATCATCATCATCATCATCATATCATCATGATATCATCATCATGATATCATCATCATAATCTCATCATGATATCATCATCATCATCTCATCAACATCATCAATCATCATCATCATCTCATCATGATATCATCATCATCATCATCTCATCATCTCATCATCATCATCATCATCATCATCATCATCATCATCATCATCATCTCATCATGATATCATCATCATCATCATCATCATCATCATCATCTCATCATGATATCATCATCATGATATCATCATCATCATCGTCTCATCATGATATCATTATCATCATCGTCTCATCATGATATCAGCATCATCATCATCTCATCATGATATCATCATCATGATCATCTCATCATGATATCATCATCATGATATCATCATCATCGTCTCATCATGATATCATCATCATCTCATCATGATATCATCATCATAATCATCTCATCATGATATCATCATCATGATATCATCATCATCGTCTCATCATGATATCATCATCATCTCATCATGATATCATCATCATAATCATCTCATCATGATATCATCATCATGATATCATCATCATCATCATCATCATCATCATCTCATCATGATATCATCATCATCATCTAATCATGATATCATCATCATGATATCATCATCATCATCTCATCATGATATCAACAACATGATATCATCATCATCATCTCATCATGATATCATCATCATCATCTCATCATGATATCATCATCATGATATCATCATCATCATCATCATCATCATCATCATCATCATCATCATCTCATCATGATATCATCATCATCTCATCATGATATCTTCATTATCTCATCATGATATCTTCATTATCTCATCATGATATCTTCATTATCTCATCATGATATCATCATCATCTCATCATGATATCATCATCATCATCTCATCATGATATCATCATCATCATCTCATCATGATATCATCATCATCTCATCATGATATCATCATCATCATCTCATAATCATCATCATCATCATCTCATCATCATCATCATCATCATCATCATCATCTCATCATGATATCATCATCATCATCATCATCATCATCATCATCATCATCATCATCATCATCATCATATCATCATGATATCATCATCATGATATCATCATCATCGTCTCATCATGATATCATCATCATCATGATCTCTTCATGAAATCATCATTATGATATCATCATCATCGTCTCATCATGATATCATCATCATCATCATCATCTCATCATGATATCATCATCATCATCATCTCATCATGATATCATCATCATCTCATCATGATATCATCATCATCATCTCATAATCATCATCATCATCATCTCATCATGATATCATCATCATCATCTCATCATGATATCTTCATCATGATATCATCATCATGATATCATCATCATCTCATCATGATATCATCTCATCATGATATCATCATCATGATATCATCATCATCATCATCATCATCATCATCATCATCATCATCATCATCATCTCATCATGATATCATCTCATCATGATATCATCATCATGATATCATCATCATCATCATCATCATCATCTCATCATGATATCATCATCATCATCATCATCTCATCATGATATCATCATCATGATATCATCATCATGATATCATCATCATGATATCATCATCATGATATCATCATCATGATATCATCATCATGATATCATCATCATGATATCATCATCATCTCATCATGATATCATCATCATCATCTCATCATCATCATCATCATCTCATCATCATCATCATCATCATCATCATCATCATCTCATCATGATATCATCATCATCATCATCATCATCTCATCATGATATCATCATCATGATATCATCATCATCATCATCATCATCATCATCATCATCATCATCTCATCATGATATCATCTCATCATGATATCATCATCATGATATCATCATCATCATCATCATCATCATCTCATCATGATATCATCATCATCATCATCATCATCATCATCTCATCATGATATCATCATCATGATATCATCATCATGATATCATCATCATGATATCATCATCATCTCATCATGATATCATCATCATCATCTCATCATCATCATCATCATCTCATCATCATCATCATCATCATCATCATCATCATCATCTCATCATGATATCATCATCATCATCATCATCATCATGATATCATCATCATGATATCATCATCATGATATCATCATCATGATATCATCATCATGATATCATCATCATTTCCGTCTCATCATGATATCATCATCATCATCATCTCATCATGATATCATCATCATAATCATCTCTTCATGATATCATCATCATGATATCATCATCATCATCATCATCATCATCTCATCATGATATCATCATCATCATCTCATCATGATATCATCATCATGATATAATCATCATCATCATCTCATCATGATATCATTTCATCATCATCATCATCATCATCATCATCATCATCTCATCATGATATCAACATCATGATATCATCATCATCATCATCTCATCATGATATCATCATCATGATATCATCATCATGATATCATCATCATCATCATCTCATCATGATATCAACATCATGATATCATCATCATCGTCATCATCTCATCATGATATCATCATCATCATCTCATCATTATATCATCATCATCTCATCATGATATCTTCATTATCTCATCATGATATCATCATCATCTCATCATGATATCATCGTCATCATCACATCATGATATCATCATCA
>JAYKOZ010000087.1:452500-455000 GCA_036172795.1 Pelodytes ibericus
TCATCATCATCTCATCATCATCATCATCATCTCATCATCATCATCATCATCATCATCATCATCATCATCATCATCATCATCTCATCATGATATCATCATCATCATCATCATCATCATCATCATCTCATCATGATATCATCATCATGATATCATCATCATCATCGTCTCATCATCATCATCATCATCATCATCATCATCATCATCATCATCATCATCTCATCATGATATCATCATCATCATCATCATCATCATCATCATCTCATCATGATATCATCATCATGATATCATCATCATCATCATCATCTCATCATGATATCATCATCATCATCTCCTCATGATAACATCATCATGATATAATCATCATCATCATCTCATCATGATATAATTTCATCATCATCATCATCATCATCATCATCACCATCTCATCATGATATCATCATCATCATCTCATCATGATATCATCATCATCTCATCATGATATCATCATCATCATCATCATCATCATCTCATCATGATATCATCATCATCATCTCATCATGATATCATCATCACCATCATCATCTCATCATCATCCCATCATGATATCATCATCATCTCATCATGATATCATCATCACCATCATCATCTCATCATCATCTCATCATGATATCATCATCATCTCATCATGATATCATCATCATCATCATCATCATCATCATATCATCATGATATCATCATCATGATATCATCATCATCGTCTCATCATGATATCATCATCATCATGATCTCATCATGATATCATCATCATGATATCATCATCATCGTCTCATCATGATATCATAATCATCATCTCATCATCATCTCATCATGAAATCATCATCATCATGATATCATCATCATCGTCTCATCATGATATCATCATCATCATCATCATCATCATCATCATCATATCATCATGATCTCATCATCATCATCATCATCATCGTCTCATCATGATATCATCAACATCATGATCTCATCATGATATCATCATCATGATATCATCATCATCGTCTCATCATGATATCATCATCATCATCTCATCATGATATCATCATCATCATCTCATCATCATCATCATCATCATCATCATCATCTCATCATGATATTATCATCATCATCATCATCTCATCATGATATCATCATCATCATCATCTCATCATCATCATCATCATCATCTCATCATGATATCATCATCATCATCTCATCATGATATCATCATCATGATATCATCATCATGATATCATCATCATCATCATCTCATCATGATATCATCATCATGATATCATCATCATCATCATCTCATCATGATATCATCATCATGATATCATCATCATCATCATCTCATCATGATATCATCATCATGATATCATCATCATCATCATCATCATCTCATCATGATATCATCATCATCATCATCATCTCATCATGATATCATCATCATCATCATCATCATCATCATCATCATCATCATCATATCATCATGATATCATCATCATGATATCATCATCATCGTCTCATCATGATATCATCATCATCATGATCTCTTCATGAAATCATCATTATGATATCATCATCATCATCGTCTCATCATGATATCATCATCATCATCATCATCTCATCATGATATCATCATCATGATCATCTCATCATGATATCATCATCATCTCATCATGATATCATCATCATCATCATCTCATAATCATCATCATCATCATCATCTCATCATGATATCATCATCATCATCTCATCATGATATCTTCATCATGATATCATCATCATGATATCATCATCTCATCATGATATCATCTCATCATGATATCATCATCATGATATCATCATCATCATCATCATCTCATCATGATATCATCTCATCATGATATCATCATCATCATCATCATCATCATCATCATCATCATCTCATCATGATATCATCATCATCTCATCATGATATCAACATCATCTCATCATGATATCATCATCATGATATCATCATCATGATATCATCATCATGATATCATCATCGACTCATCATGATATCATCATCATCATCATTATCATCATCATCATATCATCATGATATCATCATCATCATCATCATCGTCTCATCATGATATCATCATCATCATGATCTCATCATGATATCATCATCATGATATCATCATCATGATATCATCATCATGATATCATCATCATCGTCTCATCATGATATCATCATCATCATGATCTCATCATGATATCATCATCATGATATCATCATCATCGTCTCATCATGATATCATCATCATCATCTCATCATCATCTCATCATGAAATCATCATCATCATGATATCATCATCATCGTCTCATCATGATATCATCATCATCATCATCATCATATCATCATGATCTCATCATCATCATCATCATCGTCTCATCATGATATCATCATCATCATGATCTCATCATGATATCATCATCATGATATCATCATCATCGTCTC
>JAYKOZ010000087.1:462500-490000 GCA_036172795.1 Pelodytes ibericus
TCATGATCATCTCATCATGATATATTCATCATCTCATCATGATATCATCATGATCATCTCATCATGATATCATCATCATCTCATCATGATATCATCATCATCATATCATCATCATCATCGTCATCTCATCATGATATCATCATCATCATCTCATCATGATATCTTCATCATGATATCTTCATCATGATATCATCATCATCATCATCATGATATCATCTCATCATGATATCATCATCATGATATCATCATCATCATCATCATCTCATCATCATCTCATCATGATATAATCATCATCATCATCATCATCTCATCATGATATCATCATCATCATCTCATCATGATATCATCATCACCATCATCATCTCATCATCATCTCATCATGATATCATCATCATCTCATCATGATATCATCATCACCATCATCATCTCATCATCATCTCATCATGATATCATCATCATCTCATCATGATATCATCATCATCTCATCATGATATCATCATCATCATCATCATCATCATCGTCATCATCATCATCATCACCATCATCATCTCATCATCATCTCATCATGATATCATCATCATCTCATCATGATATCATCATCATCTCATCATGATATCATCATCACCATCATCATCTCATCATCATCTCATCATGATATCATCATCATCTCATCATGATATCATCATCATCTCATCATGATATCATCATCATCATCATCATCATCGTCATCATCATCATCATCATCATCATCATCATCATCATCATCATCATATCATCATGATATCATCATCATGATATCATCATCATCATCTCATCATGAAATCATCATCATCATGATATCATCATCATCGTCTCATCATGATATCATCATCATCATCTCATCATGATATCATCATCATGATATCATCATCATCATCATCATCACATCATCATGATATCATCATCATCATCATCATCATCATCATCTCATCATGAAATCATCATCATCATGATATCATCATCATCGTCTCATCATGATATCATCATCATCATCTCATCATGATATCATCATCATGATATCATCATCATCATCATCATCATCATCATCATCATCATCATCACATCATCATGATATCATCATCATGATATCATCATCATCGTCTCATCATGATATCATCATCATCATGATCTCTTCATGATATCATCATTATGATATCATCATCATCGTCTCATCATGATATCATCATCATCATCATCTCATCATGATATCATCATCATGATCATCTCATCATGATATATTCATCATCTCATCATGATATCATCATGATCATCTCATCATGATATCATCATCATCTCATCATGATATCATCATCATCATATCATCATCATCATCATCATCTCATCATGATATCATCATCATCATCTCATCATGATATCTTCATCATGATATCTTCATCATGATATCATCATCATCATCATCATGATATCATCTCATCATGATATCATCATCATGATATCATCATCATCATCATCATCATCATCTCATCATGATATCATCATCATCTCATCATGATATAATCATCATCATCATCATCATCTCATCATGATATCATCATCATCATCTCATCATGATATCATCATCACCATCATCATCTCATCATCATCTCATCATGATATCATCATCATCTCATCATGATATCATCATCACCATCATCATCTCATCATCATCTCATCATGATATCATCATCATCTCATCATGATATCATCATCATCTCATCATGATATCATCATCATCATCATCATCATCATCGTCATCATCATCATCATCACCATCATCATCTCATCATCATCTCATCATGATATCATCATCATCTCATCATGATATCATCATCATCTCATCATGATATCATCATCACCATCATCATCTCATCATCATCTCATCATGATATCATCATCATCTCATCATGATATCATCATCATCTCATCATGATATCATCATCATCATCATCATCGTCATCATCATCATCATCATCATCATCATCATCATATCATCATGATATCATCATCATGATATCATCATCATCATCTCATCATGATATCATCATCATCATCTCATCATCATCATCAATCATCATCATCATCTCATCATGATATCATCATCATCATCATCTCATCATCTCATCATCATCATCATCATCATCATCATCTCATCATGATATCATCATCATCATCATCATCATCATCATCATCTCATCATGATATCATCATCATCATCTCATCATCATCATCAATCATCATCATCATCTCATCATGATATCATCATCATCATCATCTCATCATCTCATCATCATCATCATCATCATCATCATCTCATCATGATATCATCATCATCATCATCATCATCATCATCATCATCTCATCATGATATCATCATCATGATATCATCATCATCATCGTCTCATCATGATATCATTATCATCATCGTCTCATCATGATATCAGCATCATCATCATCTCATCATGATATCATCATCATGATCATCTCATCATGATATCATCATCATGATATCATCATCATCGTCTCATCATGATATCATCATCATCTCATCATGATATCATCATCATAATCATCTCATCATGATATCATCATCATGATATCATCATCATCGTCTCATCATGATATCATCATCATCTCATCATGATATCATCATCATAATCATCTCATCATGATATCATCATCATGATATCATCATCATCATCATCATCATCATCATCTCATCATGATATCATCATCATCATCTAATCATGATATCATCATCATGATATCATCATCATCATCTCATCATGATATCAACATCATGATATCATCATCATCATCTCATCATGATATCATCATCATCATCTCATCATGATATCATCATCATGATATCATCATCATCATCATCATCATCATCTCATCATGATATCATCATCATCTCATCATGATATCTTCATTATCTCATCATGATATCTTCATTATCTCATCATGATATCTTCATTATCTCATCATGATATCATCATCATCTCATCATGATATCATCATCATCATCTCATCATGATATCATCATCATCATCTCATCATGATATCATCATCATCATCATCTCATCATGATATCATCATCATCATCTCATCATGATATCATCATCATCATCATCTCATCATGATATCATCATCATCGTCTCATCATGATATCATCATCATCATCCTCATCATCATCATCATCATCTCATCATGATATCATCATCATCAGCTCATCATGATATCATCATCATCTCATTATATCATCATCATCATCATCATCTCATCATGATATCATCATCATCATCATCTCATCATGATATCATCATCATCATCTCATCATGATATCATCATCATCATCTCATCATGATATCATCATCATCATCTCATCATGATATCATCATCATCATCTCATCATGATATCATCATCATCTCATCATGATATCATCATCATCTCATCATGATATCATCATCATGATATCATCATCATGATATCATCATCATCGTCTCATCATGATATCATCATCATCATCATCTCATCATGATATCATCATCATAATCATCTCTTCATGATATCATCATCATGATATCATCATCATCATCATCATCATCATCTCATCATGATATCATCATCATCATCTCATCATGATAACATCATCATGATATAATCATCATCATCATGTCATCATGATATAATTTCATCATCATCATCATCATCATCATCATCATCACCATCTCATCATGATATCAAAATCATGATATCATCATCATCATCATCTCATCATGATATCATCATCATGATATCATCATCATGATATCATCATCATCATCATCATCTCATCATGATATCATCATCATGATATCATCATCATCGTCTCATCATGATATCATCATCATCATCTCATCATGATATCATCATCATCATCATCATCTCATCATCATCATCATCATCATCTCATCATGATATCATCATCATCATCATCATCTCATCATGATATCATCATCATCTCATCATGATATCATCATCATCATCTCATCATCTCATCATGATATCATCATCATCATCTCATCATGATATCATCATCATGATATCATCATCATCATCTCATCATGATATCATCATCTCATCATGATATCATCATCATCATCTCATCATGATATCATCATCATGATATCATCATCATCATCATCTCATCATGATATCATCATCATCATAAACATCTCATCATGATATCATCATCATCATCATCATCATCATCATCATCATCATCATCTCATCATGATATCATCATCATGATATCATCATCATCATCATCTCATCATGATATCATCATCATCATCAACATCTCATCATGATATCATCATCATCATCATCATCATCATCATCATCATCATCATCATCATCATCTCATCATGATATCATCATCATCATCATCATCATCTCATCATGATATCATCATCATGATATCATCATCATCTCATCATGATATCATCATCATCATCTCATCATCTCATCATGATATCATCATCATCATCTCATCATGATATCATCATCATGATATCATCATCATCATCTCATCATGATATCATCATCTCATCATGATATCATCATCATCATCTCATCATGATATCATCATCATGATATCATCATCATCATCATCATCTCATCATGATATCATCATCATCATAAACATCTCATCATGATATCATCATCATCATCATCATCATCATCATCTCATCATGATATCATCATCATGATATCATCATCATCATCATCTCATCATGATATCATCATCATCATAAACATCTCATCATGATATCATCATCATCATCATCATCATCATCATCATCATCATCATCATCATCATCATATCATCATGATATCATCATCATGATATCATCATCATGATATCATCATCTTGATATCATCATCATCATCTCATCATGATATCATCATCTCATCATGATATCATCATCATCATCATCTCATCATGATATCATCATCATGATATCATCATCATCATCATCTCATCATGATATCATCATCATCATAAACATCTCATCATGATATCATCATCATCATCATCATCATCATCATCTCATCATGATATCATCATCATCATCATCATCTCATCATGATATCATCATCATCATCATCATCATCATCACCATCATCATCATATCATCATGATATCATCATCATGATATCATCATCATCGTCTCATCATGATATCATCATCATCATGATCTCTTCATGAAATCAACATTATGATATCATCATCATCGTCTCATCATGATATCATCATCATCATCATCATCTCATCATGATATCATCATCATCATCATCTCATCATGATATCATCATCATCATCTCATCATGATATCATCATCATCATCTCATAATCATCATCATCATCATCTCATCATGATATCATCATCATCATCTCATCATGATATCTTCATCATGATATCATCATCATGATATCATCATCATCTCATCATGATATCATCTCATCATGATATCATCATCATGATATCATCATCATCATCATCATCATCCTCATCATCATCATCATCATCATCATCATCTCATCATGATATCATCTCATCATGATATCATCATCATGATATCATCATCATCATCATCATCATCATCTCATCATGATATCATCATCATCATCATCATCATCATCTCATCATGATATCATCATCATGATATCATCATCATGATATCATCATCATGATATCATCATCATGATATCATCATCATGATATCATCATCATCTCATCATGATATCATCATCATCATCTCATCATCATCATCATCATCTCATCATCATCATCATCATCTCATCATCATCATCATCATCATCATCATCATCATCATCTCATCATGATATCATCATCATCATCATCATCATCTCATCATGATATCATCATCATGATATCATCATCATCATCATCATCATCATCATCATCATCATCTCATCATGATATCATCTCATCATGATATCATCATCATGATATCATCATCATCATCATCATCATCATCATCATCTCATCATGATATCATCATCATGATATCATCATCATGATATCATCATCATGATATCATCATCATGATATCATCATCATGATATCATCATCATCTCATCATGATATCATCATCATCATCTCATCATCATCATCATCATCTCATCATCATCATCATCATCATCATCATCATCTCATCATGATATCATCATCATCATCATAATCATCATCTCATCATGATATCATCATCATTTCCGTCTCATCATGATATCATCATCATCATCATCTCATCATGATATCATCATCATAATCATCTCTTCATTATATCATCATCATGATATCATCATCATCATCATCATCTCATCATGATATCATCATCATCATCATCATCATCATCTCATCATGATATCATCATCATTTCCGTCTCATCATGATATCATCATCATCATCATCTCATCATGATATCATCATCATAATCATCTCTTCATGATATCATCATCATGATATCATCATCATCATCATCATCTCATCATGATATCATCATCATCATCTCATCATGATATCATCATCATGATATAATCATCATCATCATCTCATCATGATATCATTTCATCATCATCATCATCATCATCATCATCATCATCATCATCATCATCATCATCATCATCATCATCTCATCATGATATCAACATCATGATATCATCATCATCATCATCTCATCATGATATCATCATCATGATATCATCATCATGATATCATCATCATCATCATCTCATCATGATATCAACATCATGATATCATCATCATCGTCATCATCTCATCATGATATCATCATCATCATCTCATCATTATATCATCATCATCTCATCATGATATCTTCATTATCTCATCATGATATCATCATCATCTCATCATGATATCATCGTCATCATCACATCATGATATCATCATCATCATCTCATCATTATATCATCATCATCTCATCATGATATCTTCATTATCTCATCATGATATCATCATCATCTCATCATGATATCATCATCATCTCATCATGATATCATCATCATCTCATCATGATATCATCATCATCATCATCATCATCATCTCATCATGATATCATCATCATCATCATCATCATCATCATCTCATCATGTTATCATCATCATCATCATCATCTCATCATGATATCATCATTATGATATCATCATCATCATCATCATCATCATCATCATCATCATCGTCATCATCATCATATCATCATGATATCATCATCATGATATCATCATCATCATCATCATCTCATCATGATATCATCATTATGATATCATCATCATCATCATCATCATCATCATCGTCATCATCATCATATCATCATGATATCATCATCATGATATCATCATCATTGTTTCATCATGATATCATCATCATCATCATCATCATCTCATCATGATATCATCATCATGATATCATCATCATCATCTCATCATGATATCATCATCATAATCATCTCATCATGATATCATCATCATGATATCATCATCATCATCATCATAAACATCTCATCATGATATCATCATCATCATCATCATAATCTCATCATGATATCATCATCATCATCATCATCATCATCATCATCATCTCATCATGACATCATCATTATGATATCATCATCATGATATCATCATCGTCATCATCATCATCTCATCATGAAATCATCATCATCATGATATCATCATCATCGTCTCATCATGATATCATCATCATCATCTCATCATGATATCATCATCATGATATCATCATCATCATCATCATCATCATCATCACATCATCATGATATCATCATCATGATATCATCATCATCGTCTCATCATGATATCATCATCATCATGATCTCTTCATGATATCATCATTATGATATCATCATCATCGTCTCATCATGATATCATCATCATCATCATCTCATCATGATATCATCATCATGATCATCTCATCATGATATCATCATCATCTCATCATGATATCATCATGATCATCTCATCATGATATCATCATCATCTCATCATGATATCATCATCATCATCTCATCATCATCATCATCATCATCATCTCATCATGATATCATCATCATCATCTCATCATGATATCTTCATCATGATATCTTCATCATGATATCATCATCATCATCATCATGATATCATCTCATCATGATATCATCATCATGATATCATCATCATCATCATCATCATCTCATCATGATATAATCATCATCTAATCATGATATCATCATCATGATATCATCATCATCATCTCATCATGATATCAACATCATGATATCATCATCATCATCTCATCATGATATCATCATCATGATATCATCATCATCATCATCATCATCATCTCATCATGATATCATCATCATCTCATCATGATATCTTCATTATCTCATCATGATATCTTCATTATCTCAACATGATATCTTCATTATCTCATCATGATATCATCATCATCTCATCATGATATCATCATCATCTCATCATGATATCATCATCATCATCTCATCATGATATCATCATCATCATCATCTCATCATGATATCATCATCATCATCTCATCATGATATCATCATCATCATCATCTCATCATGATATCATCATCATCGTCTCATCATGATATCATCATCATCCTCATCATCATCATCATCATCTCATCATGATATCATCATCATCAGCTCATCATGATATCATCATCATCTCATTATATCATCATCATCATCATCTCATCATGATATCATCATCATCATCATCTCATCATGATATCATCATCATCATCTCATCATGATATCATCATCATCATCTCATCATGATATCATCATCATCATCTCATCATGATATCATCATCATCATCTCATCATGATATCATCATCATCTCATCATGATATCATCATCATGATATCATCATGATATCATCATCATCTCATCATGATATCATCATCATGATATCATCATCATGATATCATCATCATCGTCTCATCATGATATCATCATCATCATCATCTCATCATGATATCATCATCATAATCATCTCTTCATGATATCATCATCATGATATCATCATCATCATCATCATCATCATCTCATCATGATATCATCATCATCATCTCATCATGATAACATCATCATGATATAATCATCATCATCATGTCATCATGATATAATTTCATCATCATCATCATCATCATCATCATCATCACCATCTCATCATGATATCAAAATCATGATATCATCATCATCATCATCTCATCATGATATCATCATCATGATATCATCATCATGATATCATCATCATCATCATCATCTCATCATGATATCATCATCATGATATCATCATCATCGTCTCATCATGATATCATCATCATCATCTCATCATGATATCATCATCATCATCATCATCTCATCATCATCATCATCATCATCTCATCATGATATCATCATCATCATCATCATCTCATCATGATATCATCATCATCTCATCATGATATCATCATCATCATCTCATCATCTCATCATGATATCATCATCATCATCTCATCATGATATCATCATCATGATATCATCATCATCATCTCATCATGATATCATCATCTCATCATGATATCATCATCATCATCTCATCATGATATCATCATCATGATATCATCATCATCATCATCTCATCATGATATCATCATCATCATAAACATCTCATCATGATATCATCATCATCATCATCATCATCATCATCATCATCATCTCATCATGATATCATCATCATGATATCATCATCATCATCATCTCATCATGATATCATCATCATCATCAACATCTCATCATGATATCATCATCATCATCATCATCATCATCATCATCATCATCATCATCATCATCTCATCATGATATCATCATCATCATCATCATCATCTCATCATGATATCATCATCATGATATCATCATCATCTCATCATGATATCATCATCATCATCTCATCATCTCATCATGATATCATCATCATCATCTCATCATGATATCATCATCATGATATCATCATCATCATCTCATCATGATATCATCATCTCATCATGATATCATCATCATCATCTCATCATGATATCATCATCATGATATCATCATCATCATCATCATCTCATCATGATATCATCATCATCATAAACATCTCATCATGATATCATCATCATCATCATCATCATCATCATCTCATCATGATATCATCATCATGATATCATCATCATCATCATCTCATCATGATATCATCATCATCATAAACATCTCATCATGATATCATCATCATCATCATCATCATCATCATCATCATCATCATCATCATCATCATATCATCATGATATCATCATCATGATATCATCATCATGATATCATCATCTTGATATCATCATCATCATCTCATCATGATATCATCATCTCATCATGATATCATCATCATCATCATCTCATCATGATATCATCATCATGATATCATCATCATCATCATCTCATCATGATATCATCATCATCATAAACATCTCATCATGATATCATCATCATCATCATCATCATCATCATCTCATCATGATATCATCATCATCATCATCATCTCATCATGATATCATCATCATCATCATCATCATCATCACCATCATCATCATATCATCATGATATCATCATCATGATATCATCATCATCGTCTCATCATGATATCATCATCATCATGATCTCTTCATGAAATCAACATTATGATATCATCATCATCGTCTCATCATGATATCATCATCATCATCATCATCTCATCATGATATCATCATCATCATCATCTCATCATGATATCATCATCATCATCTCATCATGATATCATCATCATCATCTCATAATCATCATCATCATCATCTCATCATGATATCATCATCATCATCTCATCATGATATCTTCATCATGATATCATCATCATGATATCATCATCATCTCATCATGATATCATCTCATCATGATATCATCATCATGATATCATCATCATCATCATCATCATCCTCATCATCATCATCATCATCATCATCATCTCATCATGATATCATCTCATCATGATATCATCATCATGATATCATCATCATCATCATCATCATCATCTCATCATGATATCATCATCATCATCATCATCATCATCTCATCATGATATCATCATCATGATATCATCATCATGATATCATCATCATGATATAATCATCATCATCATCTCATCATGATATAATTTCATCATCATCATCATCATCATCACCATCTCATCATGATATCAAAATCATGATATCATCATCATCATCATCTCATCATGATATCATCATCATGATATCATCATCATCATCATCTCATCATGATATCATCATCATCTCATCATGATATCATCATCATCATCTCATCATGATATCATCATCATCTCATCATGATATCATCATCATCATCATCATCATCATCTCATCATGATATCATCATCATGATCATCTCATCATGATATCATCATGATCATCTCATCATGATATCATCATCATCTCATCATGATATCATCATCATCATCTCATCATCATCATCATCATCATCTCATCATGATATCATCATCATCATCTCATCATGATATCTTCATCATGATATCTTCATCATGATATCATCATCATCATCATCATGATATCATCTCATCATGATATCATCATCATGATATCATCATCATCATCATCATCATCATCATCTCATCATGATATAATCATCATCTAATCATGATATCATCATCATGATATCATCATCATCATCTCATCATGATATCAACATCATGATATCATCATCATCATCTCATCATGATATCATCATCATCATCTCATCATGATATCATCATCATGATATCATCATCATCATCATCATCATCTCATCATGATATCATCATCATCTCATCATGATATCTTCATTATCTCATCATGATATCTTCATTATCTCATCATGATATCTTCATTATCTCATCATGATATCATCATCATCTCATCATAATATCATCATCATCATCTCATCATGATATCATCATCATCATCTCATCATGATATCATCATCATCATCATCTCATCATGATATCATCATCATCATCTCATCATGATATCATCATCATCTCATCATGATATCATCATCATCGTCTCATCATGATATCATCATCATCATCCTCATCATCATCATCATCATCATCATCTCATCATGATATCATCATCATCAGCTCATCATGATATCATCATCATCTCATTATATCATCATCATCATCATCATCTCATCATGATATCATCATCATCATCATCTCATCATGATATCATCATCATCATCTCATCATGATATCATCATCATCATCTCATCATGATATCATCATCATCATCTCATCATGATATCATCATCATCATCTCATCATGATATCATCATCATCTCATCATGATATCATCATCATCTCATCATGATATCATCATCATGATATCATCATCATCGTCTCATCATGATATCATCATCATCATCATCTCATCATGATATCATCATCATAATCATCTCTTCATGATATCATCATCATGATATCATCATCATCATCATCATCTCATCATGATATCATCATCATCATCTCATCATGATAACATCATCATGATATAATCATCATCATCATCTCATCATGATATAATTTCATCATCATCATCACCATCTCATCATGATATCAAAATCATGATATCATCATCATCATCATCATCATCATCTCATCATGATATAATCATCATCTAATCATGATATCATCATCATGATATCATCATCATCATCTCATCATGATATCAACATCATGATATCATCATCATCATCTCATCATGATATCATCATCATCATCTCATCATGATATCATCATCATGATATCATCATCATCATCATCATCATCTCATCATGATATCATCATCATCTCATCATGATATCTTCATTATCTCATCATGATATCTTCATTATCTCATCATGATATCTTCATTATCTCATCATGATATCATCATCATCTCATCATAATATCATCATCATCATCTCATCATGATATCATCATCATCATCTCATCATGATATCATCATCATCATCATCTCATCATGATATCATCATCATCATCTCATCATGATATCATCATCATCTCATCATGATATCATCATCATCGTCTCATCATGATATCATCATCATCATCCTCATCATCATCATCATCATCATCATCTCATCATGATATCATCATCATCAGCTCATCATGATATCATCATCATCTCATTATATCATCATCATCATCATCATCTCATCATGATATCATCATCATCATCATCTCATCATGATATCATCATCATCATCTCATCATGATATCATCATCATCATCTCATCATGATATCATCATCATCATCTCATCATGATATCATCATCATCATCTCATCATGATATCATCATCATCTCATCATGATATCATCATCATCTCATCATGATATCATCATCATGATATCATCATCATCGTCTCATCATGATATCATCATCATCATCATCTCATCATGATATCATCATCATAATCATCTCTTCATGATATCATCATCATGATATCATCATCATCATCATCATCTCATCATGATATCATCATCATCATCTCATCATGATAACATCATCATGATATAATCATCATCATCATCTCATCATGATATAATTTCATCATCATCATCACCATCTCATCATGATATCAAAATCATGATATCATCATCATCATCATCTCATCATGATATCATCATCATCTCATCATGATATCATCATCATCATCTCATCATGATATCATCATCATCATCATCTCATCATGATATCATCATCATCATCTCATCATGATATCATCATCATCATCATCTCATCATGATATCATCATCATCGTCTCATCATGATATCATCATCATCCTCATCATCATCATCATCATCATCATCTCATCATGATATCATCATCATCAGCTCATCATGATATCATCATCATCTCATTATATCATCATCATCATCATCTCATCATGATATCATCATCATCATCATCTCATCATGATATCATCATCATCATCTCATCATGATATCATCATCATCATCTCATCATGATATCATCATCATCATCTCATCATGATATCATCATCATCATCTCATCATGATATCATCATCATCTCATCATGATATCATCATCATGATATCATCATCATCGTCTCATCATGATATCATCATCATCATCATCTCATCATGATATCATCATCATAATCATCTCTTCATGATATCATCATCATGATATCATCATCATCATCATCATCTCATCATGATATCATCATCATCATCTCATCATGATAACATCATCATGATATAATCATCATCATCATCTCATCATGATATAATTTCATCATCATCATCATCATCATCACCATCTCATCATGATATCAAAATCATGATATCATCATCATCATCATCTCATCATGATATCATCATCATGATATCATCATCATCATCATCTCATCATGATATCATCATCATCTCATCATGATATCATCATCATCATCTCATCATGATATCATCATCATCTCATCATGATATCATCATCATCATCATCATCATCATCTCATCATGATATCATCATCATGATCATCTCATCATGATATCATCATGATCATCTCATCATGATATCATCATCATCTCATCATGATATCATCATCATCATCTCATCATCATCATCATCATCATCTCATCATGATATCATCATCATCATCTCATCATGATATCTTCATCATGATATCTTCATCATGATATCATCATCATCATCATCATGATATCATCTCATCATGATATCATCATCATGATATCATCATCATCATCATCATCATCATCATCTCATCATGATATAATCATCATCTAATCATGATATCATCATCATGATATCATCATCATCATCTCATCATGATATCAACATCATGATATCATCATCATCATCTCATCATGATATCATCATCATCATCTCATCATGATATCATCATCATGATATCATCATCATCATCATCATCATCTCATCATGATATCATCATCATCTCATCATGATATCTTCATTATCTCATCATGATATCTTCATTATCTCATCATGATATCTTCATTATCTCATCATGATATCATCATCATCTCATCATAATATCATCATCATCATCTCATCATGATATCATCATCATCATCTCATCATGATATCATCATCATCATCATCTCATCATGATATCATCATCATCATCTCATCATGATATCATCATCATCTCATCATGATATCATCATCATCGTCTCATCATGATATCATCATCATCATCCTCATCATCATCATCATCATCATCATCTCATCATGATATCATCATCATCAGCTCATCATGATATCATCATCATCTCATTATATCATCATCATCATCATCATCTCATCATGATATCATCATCATCATCATCTCATCATGATATCATCATCATCATCTCATCATGATATCATCATCATCATCTCATCATGATATCATCATCATCATCTCATCATGATATCATCATCATCATCTCATCATGATATCATCATCATCTCATCATGATATCATCATCATCTCATCATGATATCATCATCATGATATCATCATCATCGTCTCATCATGATATCATCATCATCATCATCTCATCATGATATCATCATCATAATCATCTCTTCATGATATCATCATCATGATATCATCATCATCATCATCATCTCATCATGATATCATCATCATCATCTCATCATGATAACATCATCATGATATAATCATCATCATCATCTCATCATGATATAATTTCATCATCATCATCACCATCTCATCATGATATCAAAATCATGATATCATCATCATCATCATCATCATCATCTCATCATGATATAATCATCATCTAATCATGATATCATCATCATGATATCATCATCATCATCTCATCATGATATCAACATCATGATATCATCATCATCATCTCATCATGATATCATCATCATCATCTCATCATGATATCATCATCATGATATCATCATCATCATCATCATCATCTCATCATGATATCATCATCATCTCATCATGATATCTTCATTATCTCATCATGATATCTTCATTATCTCATCATGATATCTTCATTATCTCATCATGATATCATCATCATCTCATCATAATATCATCATCATCATCTCATCATGATATCATCATCATCATCTCATCATGATATCATCATCATCATCATCTCATCATGATATCATCATCATCATCTCATCATGATATCATCATCATCTCATCATGATATCATCATCATCGTCTCATCATGATATCATCATCATCATCCTCATCATCATCATCATCATCATCATCTCATCATGATATCATCATCATCAGCTCATCATGATATCATCATCATCTCATTATATCATCATCATCATCATCATCTCATCATGATATCATCATCATCATCATCTCATCATGATATCATCATCATCATCTCATCATGATATCATCATCATCATCTCATCATGATATCATCATCATCATCTCATCATGATATCATCATCATCATCTCATCATGATATCATCATCATCTCATCATGATATCATCATCATCTCATCATGATATCATCATCATGATATCATCATCATCGTCTCATCATGATATCATCATCATCATCATCTCATCATGATATCATCATCATAATCATCTCTTCATGATATCATCATCATGATATCATCATCATCATCATCATCTCATCATGATATCATCATCATCATCTCATCATGATAACATCATCATGATATAATCATCATCATCATCTCATCATGATATAATTTCATCATCATCATCACCATCTCATCATGATATCAAAATCATGATATCATCATCATCATCATCTCATCATGATATCATCATCATGATATCATCATCATGATATCATCATCATCATCATCATCATCTCATCATGATATCATCATCATGATATCATCATCATCGTCATCATCTCATCATGATATCATCATCATCATCTCATCATGATATCATCATCATCTCATCATGATATCATCATCATCATCATCATCATCATCATCTCATCATGATATCATCATCATCATCTCATCATGATATCATCATCACCATCATCATCTCATCATCATCCCATCATGATATCATCATCATCTCATCATGATATCATCATCACCATCATCATCTCATCATCATCTCATCATGATATCATCATCATCTCATCATGATATCATCATCATCTCATCATGATATCATCATCATCATCATCATCATCATCATATCATCATGATATCATCATCATGATATCATCATCATCGTCTCATCATGATATCATCATCATCATGATCTCATCATGATATCATCATCATGATATCATCATCATCGTGTCATCATGATATCATCATCATCATCTCATCATCATCTCATCATGAAATCATCATCATCATGATATCATCATCATCATCTAATCATGATATCATCATCATCATCATCATCATCATCATATCATCATGATCTCATCATCATCATCATCATCGTCTCATCATGATATCATCATCATCATGATCTCATCATGATATCATCATCATGATATCATCATCATCGTCTCATCATGATATCATCATCATCTCATCATGATATCATCATCATCATCTCATCATCATCATCATCATCATCATCATCATCATCATCTCATCATGATATCATCATCATCATCATCATCATCTCATCATGATATCATCATCATCATCATCTCATCATCATCATCATCATCATCATCTCATCATGATATCATCATCATCATCTCATCATGATATCATCATCATGATATCATCATCATGATATCATCATCATCATCATCTCATCATGATATCATCATCTCATCATGATATCATCATCATCATCATCTCATCATGATATCATCATCATGATATCATCATCATCATCATCTCATCATGATATCATCATCATGATATCATCATCATCATCATCTCATCATGATATCATCATCATCATCATCATCTCATCATTATATCATCATCATCATCATCATCATCATCATCATCATCATCATCATCATCATCATCATCATCATCATCATATCATCATGATATCATCATCATGATATCATCATCATCGTCTCATCATGATATCATCATCATCATGATCTCTTCATGAAATCATCATTATGATATCATCATCATCGTCTCATCATGATATCATCATCATCATCATCATCTCATCATGATATCATCATCATGATCATCTCATCATGATATCATCATCATCTCATCATGATATCATCATCATCATCATCTCATAATCATCATCATCATCATCATCTCATCATGGTATCATCATCATCATCTCATCATGATATCTTCATCATGATATCATCATCATGATATCATCATCTCATCATGATATCATCATCATGATATCATCATCATCATCATCATCTCATCATGATATCATCTCATCATGATATCATCATCATCATCATCATCATCATCATCATCATCTCATCATGATATCATCATCATCTCATCATGATATCATCATCATCTCATCATGATATCATCATCATGATATCATCATCATGATATCATCATCATGATATCATCATCGACTCATCATGATATCATCATCATCATTATCATCATCATCATATCATCATGATATCATCATCATCATCATCATCATCATCGTCTCATCATGATATCATCATCATCATGATCTCATCATGATATCATCATCATGATATCATCATCATGATATCATCATCATCGTCTCATCATGATATCATCATCATCATGATCTCATCATGATATCATCATCATGATATCATCATCATCGTCTCATCATGATATCATCATCATCATCTCATCATCATCTCATCATGAAATCATCATCATCATGATATCATCATCATCGTCTCATCATGATATCATCATCATCATCATCATCATCATCATCATCATCATCATATCATCATGATCTCATCATCATCATCATCATCGTCTCATCATGATATCATCATCATCATGATCTCATCATGATATCATCATCATGATATCATCATCATCGTCTCATCATGATATCATCATCATCATCATCATCATCATCATCATCATCATCATATCATCATGATCTCATCATCATCATCATCATCGTCTCATCATGATATCATCATCATCATGATCTCATCATGATATCATCATCATGATATCATCATCATCGTCTCATCATGATATCATCATCATCATCTCATCATGATATCATCATCATCATCTCATCATCATCATCATCATCATCATCATCATCATCATCATCTCATCATGATATCATCATCATCATCATCTCATCATGATCATCATCATCATCTCATCATGATATCATCATCATCATCTCACCATGATATCATCATCATGATATCATCATCATGATATCATCATCATGATATCATCATCATCATCATCTCATCATGATATCATCATCTCATCATGATATCATCATCATCATCATCTCATCATGATTTCATCATCATGATATCATCATCATCATCATCTCATCATGATATCATCATCATGATATCATCATCATCATCATCTCATCATGATATCATCATCATCATCATCATCTCATCATGATATCATCATCATCATCATCATCATCATCATCATCATCATCATCATATCATCATGATATCATCATCATGATATCATCATCATCGTCTCATCATGATATCATCATCATCATGATCTCTTCATGAAATCATCATTATGATATCATCATCATCGTCTCATCATGATATCATCATCATCATCATCTCATCATGATATCATCATCATGATCATCTCATCATGATATCATCATCATCTCATCATGATATCATCATCATCTCATAATCATCATCATCATCATCTCATCATGATATCATCATCATCATCTCATCATGATATCTTCATCATGATATCATCATCATGATATCATCATCTCATCATAATATCATCTCATCATGATATCATCATCATGATATCATCATCATGATATCATCATCATGATATCATCATCATCATCATCATCTCATCATGATATCATCTCATCATGATATCATCATCATCATCATCATCATCATCTCATCATGATATCATCATCATCTCATCATGATATCATCATCATCTCATCATGATATCATCATCATGATATCATCATCATGATATCATCATCATGATATCATCATCGACTCATCATGATATCATCATCATCATCATTATCATCATCATCATATCATCATGATATCATCATCATCATCGTCTCATCATGATATCATCATCATCATGATCTCATCATGATATCATCATCATGATATCATCATCATCGTCTCATCATGATATCATCATCATCATCTCATCATGATATCATCATCATCATCTCATCATCATCATCATCATCATCATCATCATCTCATCATGATATCATCATCATCATCATCATCTCATCATGATATCATCACCATAATCTCAACATCATCATCATCATCATCTCATCATGATATCATCATCATCATCTCATCATGATATCATCATCATGATATCATCATCATGATATCATCATCATCATCATCTCATCATGATATCATCATCTCATCATGATATCATCATCATCATCTCATCATGAAATCATCATCATGATATCATCATCATCATCATCTCATCATGATATCATCATCATCATCATCATCTCATCATGATATCATCATCATCATCATCATCATCATCATCATCATCATATCATCATGATATCATCATCATGATATCATCATCATCGTCTCATCATGATATCATCATCATCATCATCTCATCATGATATCATCATCATGATCATCTCATCATGATATCATCATCATCTCATCATGATATCATCATCATCTCATAATCATCATCATCATCATCATCTCATCATGATATCATCATCATCATCTCATCATGATATCTTCATCATGATATCATCATCATGATATCATCATCATCTCATCATGATATCATCTCATCATGATATCATCATCATCATCTCATCATCATCATCATCATCTCATCATCATCATCATCATCATCATCATCATCATCATCATCATCATCATCATCATCATCTCAACATGATATCATCATCATCATCATCATCATCATCATCATCATCATCTCATCATGATATCATCATCATGATATCATCATCATCATCGTCTCATCATGATATCATCATCATCATCATCATCTCATCATGATATCATCATCATGATATCATCATCATGATATCATCATCATGATATCATCATCATGATATCATCATCATGATATCATCATCATGATATCATCCTCATCATCTCATCATGATATCATCATCATCTCATCATGATATCATCATCATCTCATCATGATATCATCATCATGATATCATCATCATGATATCATCATCATGATATCATCATCATGATATCATCATCGACTCATCATGATATCATCATCATCATTATCATCATCATCATATCATCACGATATCATCATCATCATCATCATCATCGTCTCATCATGATATCATCATCATCATGATCTCATCATGATATCATCATCATGATATCATCATCATCGTCTCATCATGATATCATCATCATCATCTCATCATGATATCATCATCATCATCTCATCATCATCATCATCATCATCTCATCATGATATCATCATCATCATCATCTCATCATGATATCATCATCATAATCTCATCATCATCATCATCATCTCATCATGATATCATCATCATCGTCTCATCATGATATCATCATCATCATGATCTCTTCATGAAATCATCATTATGATATCATCATCATCGTCTCATCATGATATCATCATCATCATCATCTCATCATGATATCATCATCATGATCATCTCATCATGATCATCTCATCATGATATCATCATCATCTCATCATGATATCATCATCATCATCTCATAATCATCATCATCATCATCATCTCATCATGATATCATCATCATCATCTCATCATGATATCTTCATCATGATATCATCATCATGATATCATCATCATCTCATCATGATATCATCTCATCATGATATCATCATCATCATCTCATCATCATCATCATCATCTCATCATCATCATCATCATCATCATCATCATCATCTCATCATGATATCATCATCATCATCATCATCATCATCATCATCATCATCTCATCATGATATCATCATCATGATATCATCATCATCATCGTCTCATCATGATATCATCATCATCATCATCTCATCATGATATCATCATCATGATATCATCATCATGATATCATCATCATGATATCATCATCATGATATCATCCTCATGATATCATCATCATCACCTCATCATGATATCATCATCATGATATCATCATCATCGTCTCATCATGATATTATCATCATCATCATCATCTCATCATGATATCATCATCATAATCATCTCATCATGATATCATCATCATGATATCATCATCATCATCATCATCTCATCATGATATCATCATCATCATCTCATCATGATATCATCATCATGATATCATCATCATCATCATCTCATCATGATATCATCATCATGATATCATCATCATGATATCATCATCATGATATCATCCTCATGATATCATCATCATCTTCTCATCATGATATCATCATCATGATATTATCATCATCGTCTCATCATGATATCATCATCATCATCATCATCATCTCATCATGATATCATCATCATAATCATCTCATCATGATATCATCATCATCATCATCATCATCTCATCATGATATCATCATCATCATCTCATCATGATATCATCATCATGATATCATCATCATCATCATCTCATCATGATATCAACATCATGATATTATCATCATCATCATCATCCTCATCTCATCATGATATCAACATCATGATATCATCATCATCATCATCCTCATCTCATCATGATATCATCATCGCATCATGATATCATCATCATGATATCATCATAATCATCATCATCATCATCATCATCATCATCATTATCATCTCATCATGATATCATCATCATCTCATCATGATATCTTCATTATCTCATCATGATATCATCATCATCTCATCATGATATCATCATCATCATCTCATCATGATATCATCATCATCATCTCATCATGATATCATCATCATGATATCATCATCATCATCATCATCATCATCTCATCATGATATCATCATCATCATCTCATCATGATATCATCATCATGATATCATCATCATCATCATCATCATCTCATCATGATATCATCATCATCATGATCTCTTCATGATATCATCATTATGATATCATCATCATCGTCTCTTCATGATATCATCATCATCATCATCTCATCAAGATATCATCATCATGATCATCTCATCATGATATCATCATCATCTCATCATGATATCATCATCATCATCTCATCATCATCAATCATCATCATCATCTCATCATGATATCATCATCATCATCTCATCATCTCATCATCATCATCATCATCATCTCATCATGATATCATCATCATCATCATCATCATCATCTCATCATGATATCATCATCATGATATCATCATCATCATCGTCTTATCATGATATCATCATCATCATCATCATCTCATCATGATATCATCATCATCATCTCATCATGATATCATCATCATGATCATCTCATCATGATATCATCATCATGATATCATCATCATGATATCATCATCATGATATCATCATCATCATCATCATCTCATCATGATATCATCATCATGATATCATCATCATCGTATCATCATCATCTCATCATGATATCATCATCATGATATCATCATCATCATCATCATCATCATCTCATCATGATATCATCATCATCATCTAATCATGATATCATCATCATGATATCATCATCTCATCATGATATCAACATCATGATATCATCATCATCATCATCATCTCATCATGATATCATCATCATCATCATCTCATCATTATATCATCATCATGATATCATCATCATCATCATCATCTCATCATGATATCTTCATTATCTCATCATGATATCTTCATTATCTCATCATGATATCATCATCATCTCATCATGATATCATCATCATCATCTCATCATGATATCATCATCATCATCATCTCATCATGATATCATCATCATCATCATCTCATCATGATATCATCATCATCATCATCTCATCATGATGTCATCATCATCGTCTCATCATGATATCGATATCATCATCATCATCTCATCATGATATCATCATCATCATCTCATCATGATATCATCATCATCAGCTCATCATGATATCATCATCATCTCATCATATCATCATCATCATCTCATCATGATATCATCATCATCATAATCATCTCATCATGATATCATCATCATCATCTCATCATGATATCATCATCATCATCATAATCTCATCATGATATCATCATCATCTCTTTATGATATCATCATCATCTCTTTATGATATCATCATCATCATCTCATCATGATATCATCATCATCTCATCATGATATCATCATCATCTCATCATGATATCATCATCATGATATCATCATCATCGTCTCATCATGATATCATCATCATCATCATCTCATCATGATATCATCATCATAATCATCTCTTCATGATATCATCATCATGATATCATCATCATCATCATCATCTCATCATGATATCATCATCATCATCTCATCATGATATCATCATCATGATATCATCATCATGATATAATCATCATCATCATCATCTCATCATGATATCATTTCATCATCATCATCATCATCATCATCATCTCATCATGATATCAACATCATGATATCATCATCATCATCATCTCATCATGATATCATCATCATGATATCATCATCATGATATCATGTATTGGATATGGCTTGCAAAGTCATTTATTAGTGATTCACGTCACAGAAGCAACTCCATAAGTATATTAATGATATGAAGTACCTCCCTTTAGATAGACCCCTCCTCTGACTATGGCATCCATTTTGATATCTGATCTATGTAGCATTGTAAGAAGTGCATTACTCCTACCAACAGGTGTCACTAGGGAGTGAGTGATGACTCTTTGTTCCACCAGGTAAATCCTGGAGGGGGGGAGGTGATACTGGACAATAGCTGTGGAGGAGGAGGAGAGAAAACACATGTGGAATGGCCAGAAAGAAACAACATGGTCAGAAGGAAGAGCTCTGAAACTATTTCTAGTTAATAGTAAAGCTTTCATCTTGGGCTAAGTTTAAGTGCCAAGAAGCTAGGGTTTAGTTTAATACCTAGTATTGTAACTAAAAGTAGAAAGTAACTGCTGCAGAAACTCCTTCAAAATCATTCCTTTATCAACCTGGAATCAAGAGCCATTTTGGACACAGCCATGTGCCTTGCTGAACCTCTCTGAAGTTAAGTACACATGATATCTAATTAATACAATGCTATATAGAATATAACAGTTGTATGTTTGTAACTTTGTTTGTGATATCCCTTTAGATATATTGTTTTTACCGCCAGAGGTATAAATAAAGTATATTATATATATCACAACGTCTTTTGGTATTCATCTTTACATAATTTATCTGTATTCTCGAATCAAAGAAATTTATTGTTGTACGGTTAGTCTTGTTTGTCTAAATAAATATTTATTAATTATTTCATTAATAATTAGCATAATTTAGCATACAGCAGGCCACGACCGCAACATATCATCATCATCATCATCTCATCATGATATCAACATCATGATATCATCATCATCGTCATCATCTCATCATGATATCATCATCATCATCTCATCATTATATCATCATCATCTCATCATGATATCTTCATTATCTCATCATGATATCATCATCATCTCATCATGATATCATCGTCATCATCTCATCATGATATCATCGTCATCATCTCATCATTATATCATCATCATCTCATCATGATATCATCGTCATCATCTCATCATGATATCATCATCATCATCTCATCATTATATCATCATCATCTCATCATGATATCTTCATTATCTCATCATGATATCATCATCATCATCTCATCATGATATCATCATCATCATCATCATCATCATCTCATCATGATATCATCATCATCATCTCAACATGATATCATCATTATGATATCATCATCATCATCATCATCATCATCATCATCATCATCATCATCATCGTCGTCATCATCATCATATCATCATGATATCATCATCATGATATCATCATCATTGTCTCATCATGATATCATCATCATCATCATCATCATCTCATCATGATATCATCATCATAATCATCTCATCATGATATCATCATCATGATATCATCATCATGATATCATCATGATATCATCATCATCATCTCATCATGATATCATCATCATGATATCATCATCATCTCATCATCATATCATCATCATCATAAACATCTCATCATGATATCATCATCATCATCATCATAATCTCATCATGATATCATCATCATCATCATCATCATCATCATCATCATCATCAACATCATCATCTCATCATAACATCATCATTATGATATCATCATCATGATATCATCATCATGATATCATCATCATCATCATCATCATCATCATCTCATCATGAAATCATCATCATCATGATATCATCATCATCGTCTCATCATGATATCATCATCATCATCTCATCATGATATCATCATAATGATATCATCATCATCATCATCATCATCATATCATCATGATATCATCATCATGATATCATCATCATCGTCTCATCATGATATCATCATCATCATGATCTCTTCATGATATCATCATTATGATATCATCATCATCGTCTCATCATGATATCATCATCATCATCATCTCATCATGATATCATCATCATGATCATCTCATCATGATATCATCATCATCTCATCATGATATCATCATCATCATCTCATCATCATCATCATCATCATCATCTCATCATGATATCATCATCATCATCTCATCATGATATCTTCATCATGATATCATCATCATGATATCATCATCATCATCATCATCGTCATCATCATCATCATCATCATCATCATCATCATCATCATCATCATCATCATATCATCATGATATCATCATCATGATATCATCATCATAATCTCATCATGATATCATCATCATCATCTCATCATCATCATCAATCATCATCATC
>JAYKOZ010000087.1:492500-500000 GCA_036172795.1 Pelodytes ibericus
CATCATCATCTCATCATTATATCATCATCATCTCATCATGATATCTTCATTATCTCATCATGATATCATCATCATCTCATCATGATATCATCGTCATCATCACATCATGATATCATCATCATCATCTCATCATTATATCATCATCATCTCATCATGATATCTTCATTATGTCATCATGATATCATCATCATCTCATCATGATATCATCATCATCATCTCATCATGATATCATCATCATCATCTCATCATCATCATCATCATCATCATCATCATCTCATCATGATATCATCATCATCATCATCATCATCTCATCATGTTATCATCATCATCTTCATCTCATCATGATATCATCATTATGATATCATCATCATCATCATCATCATCATCATCGTCATCATCATCATATCATCATGATATCATCATCATGATATCATCATCATTGTCTCATCATGATATCATCATCATCATCATCATCTCATCATGATATCATCATCATGATATCATCATCATCATCTCATCATGATATCATCATCATAATCATCTCATCATGATATCATCATCATGATATCATCATCATCATCATCATAAACATCTCATCATGATATCATCATCATCATCATCATAATCTCATCATGATATCATCATCATCATCATCATCATCATCATCATCATCATCATCATCATCATAATCTCATCATGACATCATCATTATGATATCATCATCATGATATCATCATCATCATCTCATCATGAAATCATCATCATCATCATGATATCATCATCATCGTCTCATCATGATATCATCATCATCATCTCATCATGATATCATCATCATGATATCATCATCATCATCATCATCATCATCATCATCACATCATCATGATATCATCATCATGATATCATCATCATCGTCTCATCATGATATCATCATCATCATGATCTCTTCATGATATCATCATTATGATATCATCATCATCGTCTCATCATGATATCATCATCATCATCATCTCATCATGATATCATCATCATGATCATCTCATCATGATATCATCATCATCTCATCATGATATCATCATGATCATCTCATCATGATATCATCATCATCTCATCATGATATCATCATCATCATCTCATCATCATCATCATCATCATCTCATCATGATATCATCATCATCATCTCATCATGATATCTTCATCATGATATCTTCATCATGATATCATCATCATCATCATCATGATATCATCTCATCATGATATCATCATCATGATATCATCATCATCATCATCATCATCATCATCTCATCATGATATCATCATCATCTCGTCATGATATAATCATCATCATCATCATCATCTCATCATGATATCATCATCATCATCTCATCATGATATCATCATCACCATCATCATCTCATCATCATCTCATCATGATATCTTCATCATGATATCTTCATCATGATATCATCATCATCATCATCATGATATCATCTCATCATGATATCATCATCATGATATCATCATCATCATCATCATCATCATCATCATCATCTCATCATGATATCATCATCATCTCATCATGATATAATCATCATCATCATCATCATCTCATCATGATATCATCATCATCATCTCATCATGATATCATCATCACCATCATCATCTCATCATCATCTCATCATGATATCATCATCATCTCATCATGATATCATCATCACCATCATCATCTCATCATCATCTCATCATGATATCATCATCATCTCATCATGATATCATCATCATCTCATCATGATATCATCATCATCTCATCATGATATAATCATCATCATCATCATCATCTCATCATGATATCATCATCATCATCTCATCATGATATCATCATCACCATCATCATCTCATCATCATCTCATCATGATATCATCATCACCATCATCATCTCATCATCATCTCATCATGATATCATCATCATCTCATCATGATATCATCATCACCATCATCATCTCATCATCATCTCATCATGATATCATCATCATCTCATCATGATATCATCATCATCATCATCATCGTCATCATCATCATCATCATCATCATCACCATCATCATCTCATCATGATATCATCATGATATCATCATCATCTCATCATGATATCATCATCATCTCATCATGATATCATCATCACCATCATCATCTCATCATCATCTCATCATGATATCATCATCATCTCATCATCTCATCATGATATCATCATCATCTCATCATGATATCATCATCACCATCATCATCTCATCATCATCATCATCATCATCATCATCATCATCATCATCATCATCATCATGATATCATCATGATATCATCATCATGATATCATCATCATCATCTCATCATGATATCATCATCATCATCTCATCATCATCATCAATCATCATCATCATCTCATCATGATATCATCATCATCATCATCTCATCATCTCATCATCATCATCATCATCATCATCATCATCATCTCATCATCATCATCATCATCATCATCATCATCATCTCATCATGATATCATCATCATGATATCATCATCATCATCGTCTCATCATGATATCATTATCATCATCGTCTCATCATGATATCAGCATCATCATCATCTCATCATGATATCATCATCATGATCATCTCATCATGATATCATCATCATGATATCATCATCATCGTCTCATCATGATATCATCATCATCTCATCATGATATCATCATCATAATCATCTCATCATGATATCATCATCATGATATCATCATCATCGTCTCATCATGATATCATCATCATCTCATCATGATATCATCATCATAATCATCTCATCATGATATCATCATCATGATATCATCATCATCATCATCATCATCATCATCATCATCTCTTCATGATATCATCATCATCATCTAATCATGATATCATCATCATGATATCATCATCATCATCTCATCATGATATCAACATCATGATATCATCATCATCATCTCATCATGATATCATCATCATCATCTCATCATGATATCATCATCATGATATCATCATCATCATCATCATCATCATCATCATCATCATCTCATCATGATATCATCATCATCTCATCATGATATCTTCATTATCTCATCATGATATCTTCATTATCTCATCATGATATCTTCATTATCTCATCATGATATCATCATCATCTCATCATGATATCATCATCATCATCTCATCATGATATCATCATCATCATCTCATCATGATATCATCATCATCTCATCATGATATCATCATCATCATCTCATCATGATATCATCATCATCATCATCTCATCATGATATCATCATCATCGTCTCATCATGATATCATCATCATCATCCTCATCATCATCATCATCATCATCATCTCATCATGATATCATCATCATCAGCTCATCATGATATCATCATCATCTCATTATATCATCATCATCATCATCATCTCATCATGATATCATCATCATCATCATCTCATCATGATATCATCATCATCATCTCATCATGATATCATCATCATCATCTCATCATGATATCATCATCATCATCTCATCATGATATCATCATCATCATCTCATCATGATATCATCATCATCTCATCATGATATCATCATCATCTCATCATGATATCATCATCATGATATCATCATCATCGTCTCATCATGATATCATCATCATCATCATCATCTCATCATGATATCATCATCATAATCATCTCTTCATGATATCATCATCATGATATCATCATCATCATAATCATCATCTCATCATGATATCATCATCATCATCTCCTCATGATAACATCATCATGATATAATCATCATCATCATCTCATCATAATATAATTTCATCATCATCATCATCATCATCATCATCATCACCATCTCATCATGATATCAAAATCATGATATCATCATCATCATCATCTCATCATGATATCATCATCATGATATCATCATCATGATATCATCATCATCATCATCATCTCATCATGATATCATCATCATCATCTCATCATGATATCATCATCATCTCATCATGATATCATCATCATCATCATCATCATCTCATCATGATATCATCATCATCATCTCATCATGATATCATCATCACCATCATCATCTCATCATCATCCCATCATGATATCATCATCATCTCATCATGATATCATCATCACCATCATCATCTCATCATCATCTCATCATGATATCATCATCATCTCATCATGATATCATCATCATCATCATCATCATATCATCATGATATCATCATCATGATATCATCATCATCGTCTCATCATGATATCATCATCATCATGATCTCATCATGATATCATCATCATGATATCATCATCATCGTCTCATCATGATATCATAATCATCATCTCATCATCATCTCATCATGAAATCATCATCATCATGATATCATCATCATCGTCTCATCATGATATCATCATCATCATCATCATCATCATCATATCATCATGATCTCATCATCATCATCATCATCATCGTCTCATCATGATATCATCAACATCATGATCTCATCATGATATCATCATCATGATATCATCATCATCGTCTCATCATGATATCATCATCATCATCTCATCATGATATCATCATCATCATCTCATCATCATCATCATCATCATCATCATCATCATCATCATCATCATCTCATCATGATATCATCATCATCATCATCATCTCATCATGATATCATCATCATCATCATCTCATCATCATCATCATCATCATCTCATCATGATATCATCATCATCATCTCATCATGATATCATCATCATGATATCATCATCATGATATCATCATCATGATATCATCATCATCATCATCTCATCATGATATCATCATCTCATCATGATATCATCATCATCATCATCTCATCATGATATCATCATCATGATATCATCATCATCATCATCTCATCATGATATCATCATCTCATCATGATATCATCATCATCATCATCTCATCATGATATCATCATCATGATATCATCATCATCATCATCTCATCATGATATCATCATCATGATATCATCATCATCATCATCATCATCATCATCATCTCATCATGATATCATCATCATCATCATCATCTCATCATGATATCATCATCATCATCATCATCATCATCATCATCATATCATCATGAAATCATCATCATGATATCATCATCATCGTCTCATCATGATATCATCATCATCATGATCTCTTCATGAAATCATCATTATGATATCATCATCATCATCGTCTCATCATGATATCATCATCATCATCATCATCTCATCATGATATCATCATCATGATCATCTCATCATGATATCATCATCATCTCATCATGATATCATCATCATCATCATCTCATAATCATCATCATCATCATCATCTCATCATGATATCATCATCATCATCTCATCATGATATCTTCATCATGATATCATCATCATGATATCATCATCTCATCATGATATCATCTCATCATGATATCATCATCATCATCATCATCTCATCATGATATCATCTCATCATGATATCATCATCATCATCATCATCATCATCATCATCTCATCATGATATCATCATCATCTCATCATGATATCATCATCATCTCATCATGATATCATCATCATGATATCATCATCATGATATCATCATCATGATATCATCATCATGATATCATCATCATCTCATCATGATATCATCATCATAATCATCTCATCATGATATCATCATCATGATATCATCATCATCGTCTCATCATGATATCATCATCATCTCATCATGATATCATCATCATAATCATCTCATCATGATATCATCATCATGATATCATCATCATCATCATCATCATCATCATCATCATCATCATCATCTCTTCATGATATCATCATCATCATCTAATCATGATATCATCATCATGATATCATCATCATCATCTCATCATGATATCAACATCATGATATCATCATCATCATCTCATCATGATATCATCATCATCATCTCATCATGATATCATCATCATGATATCATCATCATCATCATCATCATCATCATCATCATCATCATCTCATCATGATATCATCATCATCTCATCATGATATCTTCATTATCTCATCATGATATCTTCATTATCTCATCATGATATCTTCATTATCTCATCATGATATCATCATCATCTCATCATGATATCATCATCATCATCTCATCATGATATCATCATCATCATCTCATCATGATATCATCATCATCTCATCATGATATCATCATCATCATCTCATCATGATATCATCATCATCATCATCTCATCATGATATCATCATCATCGTCTCATCATGATATCATCATCATCATCCTCATCATCATCATCATCATCATCATCTCATCATGATATCATCATCATCAGCTCATCATGATATCATCATCATCTCATTATATCATCATCATCATCATCATCTCATCATGATATCATCATCATCATCATCTCATCATGATATCATCATCATCATCTCATCATGATATCATCATCATCATCTCATCATGATATCATCATCATCATCTCATCATGATATCATCATCATCATCTCATCATGATATCATCATCATCTCATCATGATATCATCATCATCTCATCATGATATCATCATCATGATATCATCATCATCGTCTCATCATGATATCATCATCATCATCATCATCTCATCATGATATCATCATCATAATCATCTCTTCATGATATCATCATCATGATATCATCATCATCATAATCATCATCTCATCATGATATCATCATCATCATCTCCTCATGATAACATCATCATGATATAATCATCATCATCATCTCATCATAATATAATTTCATCATCATCATCATCATCATCATCATCACCATCTCATCATGATATCAAAATCATGATATCATCATCATCATCATCTCATCATGATATCATCATCATGATATCATCATCATGATATCATCATCATCATCATCATCTCATCATGATATCATCATCATCATCTCATCATGATATCATCATCATCTCATCATGATATCATCATCATCATCATCATCATCTCATCATGATATCATCATCATCATCTCATCATGATATCATCATCACCATCATCATCTCATCATCATCCCATCATGATATCATCATCATCTCATCATGATATCATCATCACCATCATCATCTCATCATCATCTCATCATGATATCATCATCATCTCATCATGATATCATCATCATCTCATCATGATATCATCATCATCATCATCATCATATCATCATGATATCATCATCATGATATCATCATCATCGTCTCATCATGATATCATCATCATCATGATCTCATCATGATATCATCATCATGATATCATCATCATCGTCTCATCATGATATCATAATCATCATCTCATCATCATCTCATCATGAAATCATCATC
>JAYKOZ010000087.1:527500-537500 GCA_036172795.1 Pelodytes ibericus
ATCATGATATCATCATCATCGTCTCATCATGATATCATCATCATCATCTCATCATGATATCATCATCATGATATCATCATCATCATCATCATCATCATCATCATCATCACATCATCATGATATCATCATCATGATATCATCATCATCGTCTCATCATGATATCATCATCATCATGATCTCTTCATGATATCATCATTATGATATCATCATCATCGTCTCATCATGATATCATCATCATCATCATCTCATCATGATATCATCATCATGATCATCTCATCATGATATATTCATCATCTCATCATGATATCATCATGATCATCTCATCATGATATCATCATCATCTCATCATGATATCATCATCATCATATCATCATCATCATCATCATCTTCTCATCATGATATCATCATCATCATCTCATCATGATATCTTCATCATGATATCTTCATCATGATATCATCATCATCATCATCATGATATCATCTCATCATGATATCATCATCATGATATCATCATCATCATCATCATCATCATCATCATCTCATCATGATATCATCATCATCTCATCATGATATAATCATCATCATCATCATCATCTCATCATGATATCATCATCATCATCTCATCATGATATCATCATCACCATCATCATCTCATCATCATCTCATCATGATATCATCATCACCATCATCATCTCATCATCATCTCATCATGATATCATCATCATCTCATCATGATATCATCATCATCTCATCATGATATCATCATCATCATCATCATCATCATCGTCATCATCATCATCATCATCATCACCATCATCATCTCATCATCATCTCATCATGATATCATCATCATCTCATCATGATATCATCATCATCTCATCATGATATCATCATCACCATCATCATCTCATCATCATCTCATCATGATATCATCATCATCTCATCATGATATCATCATCATCTCATCATGATATCATCATCATCATCATCATCGTCATCATCATCATCATCATCATCATCATCATCATCATCATCATATCATCATGATATCATCATCATGATATCATCATCATCATCTCATCATGATATCATCATCATCATCTCATCATCATCATCAATCATCATCATCATCTCATCATGATATCATCATCATCATCATCTCATCATCTCATCATCATCATCATCAATCATCATCATCGTCTCATCATGATATCATTATCATCATCGTCTCATCATGATATCAGCATCATCATCATCTCATCATGATATCATCATCATGATCATCTCATCATGATATCATCATCATGATATCATCATCATCGTCTCATCATGATATCATCATCATCTCATCATGATATCATCATCATAATCATCTCATCATGATATCATCATCATGATATCATCATCATCGTCTCATCATGATATCATCATCATCTCATCATGATATCATCATCATAATCATCTCATCATGATATCATCATCATGATATCATCATCATCATCATCATCATCATCATCTCATCATGATATCATCATCATCATCTAATCATGATATCATCATCATGATATCATCATCATCATCTCATCATGATATCAACATCATGATATCATCATCATCATCTCATCATGATATCATCATCATCATCTCATCATGATATCATCATCATGATATCATCATCATCATCATCATCATCATCATCATCATCATCATCTCATCATGATATCATCATCATCTCATCATGATATCTTCATTATCTCATCATGATATCTTCATTATCTCATCATGATATCTTCATTATCTCATCATGATATCATCATCATCTCATCATGATATCATCATCATCATCTCATCATGATATCATCATCATCATCATCTCATCATGATATCATCATCATCATCTCATCATGATATCATCATCATCATCATCTCATCATGATATCATCATCATCGTCTCATCATGATATCATCATCATCATCCTCATCATCATCATCATCATCTCATCATGATATCATCATCATCAGCTCATCATGATATCATCATCATCTCATTATATCATCATCATCATCATCATCTCATCATGATATCATCATCATCATCATCTCATCATGATATCATCATCATCATCTCATCATGATATCATCATCATCATCTCATCATGATATCATCATCATCATCTCATCATGATATCATCATCATCATCTCATCATGATATCATCATCATCTCATCATGATATCATCATCATCTCATCATGATATCATCATCATGATATCATCATCATCGTCTCATCATGATATCATCATCATCATCATCTCATCATGATATCATCATCATAATCATCTCTTCATGATATCATCATCATGATATCATCATCATCATCATCATCATCATCTCATCATGATATCATCATCATCATCTCATCATGATAACATCATCATGATATAATCATCATCATCATCTCATCATGATATAATTTCATCATCATCATCATCATCATCATCACCATCTCATCATGATATCAAAATCATGATATCATCATCATCATCATCTCATCATGATATCATCATCATGATATCATCATCATGATATCATCATCATCATCATCATCTCATCATGATATCATCATCATGATATCATCATCATCGTCTCATCATGATATCATCATCATCATCATCTCATCATGATATCATCATCATCATCATCTCATCATCATCATCATCATCATCTCATCATGATATCATCATCATCATCATCTCATCATGATATCATCATCATGATATCATCATCATCTCATCATGATATCATCATCATCATCTCATCATCTCATCATGATATCATCATCATCATCTCATCATGATATCATCATCATGATATCATCATCATCATCTCATCATGATATCATCATCTCATCATGATATCATCATCATCATCTCATCATGATATCATCATCATGATATCATCATCATCATCATCTCATCATGATATCATCATCATCATAAACATCTCATCATGATATCATCATCATCATCATCTCATCATGATATCATCATCATCATCTCATCATGATATCATCATCATCATCATCTCATCATGATATCATCATCATCATCTCATCATGATATCATCATCATCATCATCTCATCATGATATCATCATCATCGTCTCATCATGATATCATCATCATCATCCTCATCATCATCATCATCATCTCATCATGATATCATCATCATCAGCTCATCATGATATCATCATCATCTCATTATATCATCATCATCATCATCATCTCATCATGATATCATCATCATCATCTCATCATGATATCATCATCATCATCTCATCATGATATCATCATCATCATCTCATCATGATATCATCATCATCATCATCATCTCATCATGATATCATCATCATCATCTCATCATGATATCATCATCATCATCTCATCATGATATCATCATCATCATCATCTCATCATGATATAATTTCATCATCATCATCATCATCATCACCATCTCATCATGATATCAAAATCATGATATCATCATCATCATCATCTCATCATGATATCATCATCATGATATCATCATCATCGTCTCATCATGATATCATCATCATCATCTCATCATGATATCATCATCATCATCATCTCATCATCATCATCATCATCATCATCATCTCATCATGATATCATCATCATCATCATCATCTCATCATGATATCATCATCATGATATCATCATCATGATATCATCATCATCTCATCATGATATCATCATCATCATCTCATCATCTCATCATGATATCATCATCATCATCTCATCATGATATCATCATCATGATATCATCATCATCATCTCATCATGATATCATCATCTCATCATGATATCATCATCATCATCTCATCATGATATCATCATCCTGATATCATCATCATCTCATCATGATATCATCATCATCATAAACATCTCATCATGATATCATCATCTTCATCATCATCATCATCATCATCATCATCATCATCATCATCATCTCATCATGATATCATCATCATGATATCATCATCATCATCATCTCATCATGATATCATCATCATCATAAACATCTCATCATGATATCATCATCATCATCATCATCATCATCATCATCATCATCTCATCATGATATCATCATCATCATCATCATCTCATCATGATATCATCATCATGATATCATCATCATCTCATCATGATATCATCATCATCATCTCATCATCTCATCATGATATCATCATCATCATCTCATCATGATATCATCATCATGATATCATCATCATCATCTCATCATGATATCATCATCTCATCATGATATCATCATCATCATCTCATCATGATATCATCATCATGATATCATCATCATCATCATCTCATCATGATATCATCATCATCATAAACATCTCATCATGATATCATCATCATCATCATCATCATCATCATCATCATCATCATCATCATCATCTCATCATGATATCATCATCATGATATCATCATCATCATCATCTCATCATGATATCATCATCATCATAAACATCTCATCATGATATCATCATCATCATCATCATCATCATCATCATCATCATATCATCATGATATCATCATCATGATATCATCATCATGATATCATCATCTTGATATCATCATCATCATCTCATCATGATATCATCATCTCATCATGATATCATCATCATCATCATCTCATCATGATATCATCATCATGATATCATCATCATCATCATCTCATCATGATATCATCATCATCATAAACATCTCATCATGATATCATCATCATCATCATCATCATCATCATCATCATATCATCATGATATCATCATCATGATATCATCATCATCGTCTCATCATGATATCATCATCATCATGATCTCTTCATGAAATCATCATTATGATATCATCATCATCGTCTCATCATGATATCATCATCATCATCATCATCTCATCATGATATCATCATCATCATCATCTCATCATGATATCATCATCATCTCATCATGATATCATCATCATCATCTCATAATCATCATCATCATCATCTCATCATGATATCATCATCATCATCTCATCATGATATCTTCATCATGATATCATCATCATGATATCATCATCATCTCATCATGATATCATCTCATCATGATATCATCATCATGATATCATCATCATCATCATCATCATCCTCATCATCATCATCATCATCATCATCTCATCATGATATCATCTCATCATGATATCATCATCATGATATCATCATCATCATCATCATCATCATCATCATCTCATCATGATATCATCATCATCATCATCATCATCATCATCTCATCATGATATCATCATCATGATATCATCATCATGATATCATCATCATGATATCATCATCATGATATCATCATCATCTCATCATGATATCATCATCATCATCTCATCATCATCATCATCATCATCTCATCATCATCATCATCATCTCATCATCATCATCATCATCATCATCATCATCATCATCATCTCATCATGATATCATCATCATCATCATCATCATCTCATCATGATATCATCATCATGATATCATCATCATCATCATCATCATCATCATCATCATCATCATCTCATCATGATATCATCTCATCATGATATCATCATCATGATATCATCATCATCATCATCATCATCATCATCATCATCATCTCATCATGATATCATCATCATGATATCATCATCATGATATCATCATCATGATATCATCATCATGATATCATCATCATGATATCATCATCATCTCATCATGATATCATCATCATCATCTCATCATCATCATCATCATCTCATCATCATCATCATCATCATCATCATCATCATCTCATCATGATATCATCATCATCATCATAATCATCATCATCATCATCTCATCATCATCATCATCATCATCATCATCATCATCATCTCATCATGATATCATCATCATCATCATAATCATCATCTCATCATGATATCATCATCATTTCCGTCTCATCATGATATCATCATCATCATCATCTCATCATGATATCATCATCATAATCATCTCTTCATGATATCATCATCATGATATCATCATCATCATCATCATCTCATCATGATATCATCATCATCATCATCATCATCATCTCATCATGATATCATCATCATTTCCGTCTCATCATGATATCATCATCATCATCATCTCATCATGATATCATCATCATAATCATCTCTTCATGATATCATCATCATGATATCATCATCATCATCATCATCATCTCATCATGATATCATCATCATCATCTCATCATGATATCATCATCATGATATAATCATCATCATCATCTCATCATGATATCATTTCATCATCATCATCATCATCATCATCATCATCATCATCATCTCATCATGATATCAACATCATGATATCATCATCATCATCATCTCATCATGATATCATCATCATGATATCATCATCATGATATCATCATCATCATCATCATCTCATCATGATATCAACATCATGATATCATCATCATCGTCATCATCTCATCATGATATCATCATCATCATCTCATCATTATATCATCATCATCTCATCATGATATCTTCATTATCTCATCATGATATCATCATCATCTCATCATGATATCATCGTCATCATCACATCATGATATCATCATCATCATCTCATCATTATATCATCATCATCTCATCATGATATCTTCATTATCTCATCATGATATCATCATCATCTCATCATGATATCATCATCTCATCATGATATCATCATCATCTCATCATGATATCATCATCATCATCATCATCATCATCATCTCATCATGATATCATCATCATCATCATCATCATCATCATCTCATCATGTTATCATCATCATCATCATCATCTCATCATGATATCATCATTATGATATCATCATCATCATCATCATCATCATCATCATCGTCATCATCATCATATCATCATGATATCATCATCATGATATCATCATCATCATCATCTCATCATGATATCATCATTATGATATCATCATCATCATCATCATCATCATCATCATCATCGTCATCATCATCATATCATCATGATATCATCATCATGATATCATCATCATTGTCTCATCATGATATCATCATCATCATCATCATCTCATCATGATATCATCATCATGATATCATCATCATCATCTCATCATGATATCATCATCATAATCATCTCATCATGATATCATCATCATGATATCATCATCATGATATCATCATCATCATCATCATAAACATCTCATCATGATATCATCATCATCATCATCATAATCTCATCATGATATCATCATCATCATCATCATCATCATCATCATCATCTCATCATGACATCATCATTATGATATCATCATCATGATATCATCATCATCATCATCATCATCTCATCATGAAATCATCATCATCATGATATCATCATCATCGTCTCATCATGATATCATCATCATCATCTCATCATGATATCATCATCATGATATCATCATCATCATCATCATCATCATCATCATCATCACATCATCATGATATCATCATCATGATATCATCATCATCGTCTCATCATGATATCATCATCATCATGATCTCTTCATGATATCATCATTATGATATCATCATCATCGTCTCATCATGATATCATCATCATCATCATCTCATCATGATATCATCATCATGATCATCTCATCATGATATCATCATCATCTCATCATGATATCATCATGATCATCTCATCATGATATCATCATCATCTCATCATGATATCATCATCATCATCTCATCATCATCATCATCATCATCTCATCATGATATCATCATCATCATCTCATCATGATATCTTCATCATGATATCTTCATCATGATATCATCATCATCATCATCATGATATCATCTCATCATGATATCATCATCATGATATCATCATCATCATCATCATCATCATCATCTCATCATGATATAATCATCATCTAATCATGATATCATCATCATGATATCATCATCATCATCTCATCATGATATCAACATCATGATATCATCATCATCATCTCATCATGATATCATCATCATCATCTCATCATGATATCATCATCATGATATCATCATCATCATCATCATCATCATCATCTCATCATGATATCATCATCATCTCATCATGATATCTTCATTATCTCATCATGATATCTTCATTATCTCATCATGATATCTTCATTATCTCATCATGATATCATCATCATCTCATCATGATATCATCATCATCATCTCATCATGATATCATCATCATCATCTCATCATGATATCATCATCATCATCATCTCATCATGATATCATCATCATCATCATCTCATCATGATATCATCATCATCATCATCTCATCATGATATCATCATCATCGTCTCATCATGATATCATCATCATCCTCATCATCATCATCATCATCATCATCTCATCATGATATCATCATCATCAGCTCATCATGATATCATCATCATCTCATTATATCATCATCATCATCATCATCATCTCATCATGATATCATCATCATCATCATCTCATCATGATATCATCATCATCATCTCATCATGATATCATCATCATCATCTCATCATGATATCATCATCATCATCTCATCATGATATCATCATCATCATCTCATCATGATATCATCATCATCTCATCATGATATCATCATCATCTCATCATGATATCATCATCATGATATCATCATCATCGTCTCATCATGATATCATCATCATCATCATCTCATCATGATATCATCATCATAATCATCTCTTCATGATATCATCATCATGATATCATCATCATCATCATCATCTCATCATGATATCATCATCATCATCTCATCATGATAACATCATCATGATATAATCATCATCATCATCTCATCATGATATAATTTCATCATCATCATCATCATCATCACCATCTCATCATGATATCAAAATCATGATATCATCATCATCATCATCTCATCATGATATCATCATCATGATATCATCATCATGATATCATCATCATCATCATCATCTCATCATGATATCATCATCATGATATCATCATCATCGTCATCATCTCATCATGATATCATCATCATCATCTCATCATGATATCATCATCATCTCATCATGATATCATCATCATCATCATCATCATCTCATCATGATATCATCATCATCATCTCATCATGATATCATCATCACCATCATCATCTCATCATCATCCCATCATGATATCATCATCATCTCATCATGATATCATCATCACCATCATCATCTCATCATCATCTCATCATGATATCATCATCATCTCATCATGATATCATCATCATCTCATCATGATATCATCATCATCATCATCATCATCATCATATCATCATGATATCATCATCATGATATCATCATCATCGTCTCATCATGATATCATCATCATCATGATCTCATCATGATATCATCATCATGATATCATCATCATCGTCTCATCATGATATCATCATCATCATCTCATCATCATCTCATCATGAAATCATCATCATCATGATATCATCATCATCATCTCATCATGATATCATCATCATCATCATCATCATCATCATATCATCATGATCTCATCATCATCATCATCATCGTCTCATCATGATATCATCATCATCATGATCTCATCATGATATCATCATCATCGTCTCATCATGATATCATCATCATCATCTCATCATGATATCATCATCATCATCTCATCATCATCATCATCATCATCATCATCATCATCATCATCTCATCATGATATCATCATCATCATCATCATCTCATCATGATATCATCATCATCATCATCTCATCATCATCATCATCTCATCATGATATCATCATCATCATCTCATCATGATATCATCATCAT
>JAYKOZ010000087.1:542500-560000 GCA_036172795.1 Pelodytes ibericus
TGATATCATCATCATCGTCTCATCATGATATCATCATCATCATGATCTCTTCATGAAATCATCATTATGATATCATCATCATCGTCTCATCATGATATCATCATCATCATCATCTCATCATGATATCATCATCATGATCATCTCATCATGATCATCTCATCATGATATCATCATCATCTCATCATGATATCATCATCATCATCTCATAATCATCATCATCATCATCATCTCATCATGATATCATCATCATCATCTCATCATGATATCTTCATCATGATATCATCATCATGATATCATCATCATCTCATCATGATATCATCTCATCATGATATCATCATCATCATCTCATCATCATCATCATCTCATCATCATCATCATCATCATCATCATCATCATCATCTCATCATGATATCATCATCATCATCATCATCATCATCATCATCATCATCATCTCATCATGATATCATCATCATGATATCATCATCATCATCGTCTCATCATGATATCATCATCATCATCATCTCATCATGATATCATCATCATGATATCATCATCATGATATCATCATCATGATATCATCCTCATGATATCATCATCATCATCATCTCATCATGATATCATCATCATGATATCATCATCATCGTCTCATCATGATATCATCATCATCATCATCATCTCATCATGATATCATCATCATAATCATCTCATCATGATATCATCATCATGATATCATCATCATCATCATCATCATCATCATCATCATCATCATCTCATCATGATATCATCATCATCATCTCATCATGATATCATCATCATGATATCATCATCATCATCATCTCATCATGATATCATCATCATGATATCATCATCATGATATCATCCTCATGATATCATCATCATCTTCTCATCATGATATCATCATCATGATATTATCATCATCGTCTCATCATGATATCATCATCATCATCATCATCATCTCATCATGATATCATCATCATAATCATCTCATCATGATATCATCATCATGATATCATCATCATCATCATCATCTCATCATGATATCATCATCATCATCTCATCATGATATCATCATCATGATATCATCATCATCATCATCTCATCATGATATCAACATCATGATATTATCATCATCATCATCATCCTCATCTCATCATGATATCAACATCATGATATCATCATCATCATCATCCTCATCTCATCATGATATCATCATCGCATCATGATATCATCATCATGATATCATCATCATCATCATCATCATCATCATTATCATCTCATCATGATATCATCATCATCTCATCATGATATCTTCATTATCTCATCATGATATCATCATCATCTCATCATGATATCATCATCATCATCTCATCATGATATCATCATCATCTCATCATGATATCATCATCATGATATCATCATCATCATCATCATCATCTCATCATGATATCATCATCATCATCTCATCATGATATCATCATCATGATATCATCATCATCATCATCATCATCTCATCATGATATCATCATCATCATGATCTCTTCATGATATCATCATTATGATATCATCATCATCGTCTCTTCATGATATCATCATCATCATCATCTCATCAAGATATCATCATCATGATCATCTCATCATGATATCATCATCATCTCATCATGATATCATCATCATCATCTCATCATCATCAATCATCATCATCATCTCATCATGATATCATCATCATCATCTCATCATCTCATCATCATCATCATCATCATCTCATCATGATATCATCATCATCATCATCATCATCATCATCTCATCATGATATCATCATCATGATATCATCATCATCATCGTCTTATCATGATATCATCATCATCATCATCATCATCTCATCATGATATCATCATCATCATCTCATCATGATATCATCATCATGATCATCTCATCATGATATCATCATCATGATATCATCATCATGATATCATCATCATGATATCATCATCATCATCTCATCATGATATCATCATCATGATATCATCATCATCGTATCATCATCATCTCATCATGATATCATCATCATGATATCATCATCATCATCATCATCTCATCATGATATCATCATCATCATCTAATCATGATATCATCATCATGATATCATCATCTCATCATGATATCAACATCATGATATCATCATCATCATCATCATCTCATCATGATATCATCATCATCATCATCTCATCATTATATCATCATCATGATATCATCATCATCATCATCATCTCATCATGATATCTTCATTATCTCATCATGATATCTTCATTATCTCATCATGATATCATCATCATCTCATCATGATATCATCATCATCATCTCATCATGATATCATCATCATCATCATCTCATCATGATATCATCATCATCATCATCTCATCATGATATCATCATCATCATCATCTCATCATGATGTCATCATCATCGTCTCATCATGATATCATCATCATCATCCTCATCATCATCATCATCATCATCATCATCATCATCTCATCATGATATCATCATCATCAGCTCATCATGATATCATCATCATCTCATCATATCATCATCATCATCTCATCATGATATCATCATCATCATCATCATCTCATCATGATATCATCATCATCATCTCATCATGATATCATCATCATCATCATAATCTCATCATGATATCATCATCATCTCTTTATGATATCATCATCATCTCTTTATGATATCATCATCATCATCTCATCATGATATCATCATCATCTCATCATGATATCATCATCATCTCATCATGATATCATCATCATGATATCATCATCATCGTCTCATCATGATATCATCATCATCATCATCTCATCATGATATCATCATCATAATCATCTCTTCATGATATCATCATCATGATATCATCATCATCATCATCATCTCATCATGATATCATCATCATCATCTCATCATGATATCATCATCATGATATCATCATCATGATATAATCATCATCATCATCATCATCTCATCATGATATCATTTCATCATCATCATCATCATCATCATCATCTCATCATGATATCAACATCATGATATCATCATCATCATCATCTCATCATGATATCATCATCATGATATCATCATCATGATATCATCATCATCATCATCTCATCATGATATCAACATCATGATATCATCATCATCGTCATCATCTCATCATGATATCATCATCATCATCTCATCATTATATCATCATCATCTCATCATGATATCTTCATTATCTCATCATGATATCATCATCATCTCATCATGATATCATCGTCATCATCTCATCATGATATCATCATCATCATCTCATCATTATATCATCATCATCTCATCATGATATCATCGTCATCATCTCATCATGATATCATCATCATCATCTCATCATTATATCATCATCATCTCATCATGATATCTTCATTATCTCATCATGATATCATCATCATCTCATCATGATATCATCATCATCTCATCATGATATCATCATCATCATCTCATCATGATATCATCATCATCATCATCATCATCATCATCATCTCATCATGATATCATCATCATCATCTCAACATGATATCATCATTATGATATCATCATCATCATCATCATCATCATCATCATCATCATCATCGTCGTCATCATCATCATATCATCATGATATCATCATCATGATATCATCATCATTGTCTCATCATGATATCATCATCATCATCATCATCATCATCTCATCATGATATCATCATCATAATCATCTCATCATGATATCATCATCATGATATCATCATCATGATATCATCATGATATCATCATCATCATCTCATCATGATATCATCATCATGATATCATCATCATCTCATCATCATATCATCATCATCATAAACATCTCATCATGATATCATCATCATCATCATAATCTCATCATGATATCATCATCATCATCATCATCATCATCATCATCATCATCATCATCATCATCTCATCATGACATCATCATTATGATATCATCATCATGATATCATCATCATGATATCATCATCATCATCATCATCATCATCATCTCATCATGAAATCATCATCATCATGATATCATCATCATCGTCTCATCATGATATCATCATCATCATCTCATCATGATATCATCATCATGATATCATCATCATCATCATCATCATCATCATCATCATATCATCATGATATCATCATCAGGATATCATCATCATCGTCTCATCATGATATCATCATCATCATGATCTCTTCATGATATCATCATTATGATATCATCATCATCGTCTCATCATGATATCATCATCATCATCATCTCATCATGATATCATCATCATGATCATCTCATCATGATATCATCATCATCTCATCATGATATCATCATCATCTCATCATCATCATCATCTCATCATGATATCATCATCATCATCTCATCATGATATCTTCATCATGATATCATCATCATGATATCATCATCATCATCATCATCGTCATCATCATCATCATCATCATCATCATCATCATCATCATCATCATATCATCATGATATCATCATCATGATATCATCATCATCAGTTCATCATGATATCATCATCATCATCTTATCATCATCATCAATCATCATCATCATCTCATCATGATATCATCATCATCATCATCTCATCATCTCATCATCATCATCATCATCATCATCATCATCATCATCATCATCATCATCATCATCTCATCATGATATCATCATCATCATCATCATCATCATCATCTCATCATGATATCATCATCATGATATCATCATCATTGTCTCATCATGATATCATCATCATCATCTTATCATCATCATCAATCATCATCATCATCTCATTATGATATCATCATCATCATCATCAGTTCATCATGATATCATCATCATCATCTTATCATCATCATCAATCATCATCATCATCTCATTATGATATCATCATCATCATCATCATCATCATCATCATCATCATCATCATCGTCGTCATCATCATCATATCATCATGATATCATCATCATGATATCATCATCATTGTCTCATCATGATATCATCATCATCATCATCATCATCATCTCATCATGATATCATCATCATAATCATCTCATCATGATATCATCATCATGATATCATCATCATGATATCATCATGATATCATCATCATCATCTCATCATGATATCATCATCATGATATCATCATCATCTCATCATCATATCATCATCATCATAAACATCTCATCATGATATCATCATCATCATCATAATCTCATCATGATATCATCATCATCATCATCATCATCATCATCATCATCATCATCATCTCATCATGACATCATCATTATGATATCATCATCATGATATCATCATCATGATATCATCATCATCATCATCATCATCATCATCTCATCATGAAATCATCATCATCATGATATCATCATCATCGTCTCATCATGATATCATCATCATCATCTCATCATGATATCATCATCATGATATCATCATCATCATCATCATCATCATCATCATCATATCATCATGATATCATCATCAGGATATCATCATCATCGTCTCATCATGATATCATCATCATCATGATCTCTTCATGATATCATCATTATGATATCATCATCATCGTCTCATCATGATATCATCATCATCATCATCTCATCATGATATCATCATCATGATCATCTCATCATGATATCATCATCATCTCATCATGATATCATCATCATCTCATCATCATCATCATCTCATCATGATATCATCATCATCATCTCATCATGATATCTTCATCATGATATCATCATCATGATATCATCATCATCATCATCATCGTCATCATCATCATCATCATCATCATCATCATCATCATCATCATCATCATCATATCATCATGATATCATCATCATGATATCATCATCATCAGTTCATCATGATATCATCATCATCATCTTATCATCATCATCAATCATCATCATCATCTCATCATGATATCATCATCATCATCATCTCATCATCTCATCATCATCATCATCATCATCATCATCATCATCATCATCATCATCATCATCTCATCATGATATCATCATCATCATCATCATCATCATCATCATCTCATCATGATATCATCATCATGATATCATCATCATCATCGTCTCATCATGATATCATTATCATCATCGTCTCATCATGATATCAGCATCATCATCATCATCTCATCATGATATCATCATCATCTCATCATGATATCATCATCATCATCTCATAATCATCATCATCATCATCTCATCATGATATCATCATCATCATCTCATCATGATATCTTCATCATGATATCATCATCATGATATCATCATCATCTCATCATGATATCATCTCATCATGATATCATCATCATGATATCATCATCATCATCATCATCATCATCATCATCATCATCATCATCATCATCTCATCATGATATCATCTCATCATGATATCATCATCATGATATCATCATCATCATCATCATCATCATCATCATCTCATCATGATATCATCATCATCATCATCATCTCATCATGATATCATCATCATGATATCATCATCATGATATCATCATCATGATATCATCATCATGATATCATCATCATGATATCATCATCATCTCATCATGATATCATCATCATCATCTCATCATCATCATCATCATCTCATCATCATCATAATCATCATCATCATCATCATCTCATCATGATATCATCATCATCATCATCATCATCTCATCATGATATCATCATCATGATATCATCATCATCATCATCATCATCATCATCTCATCATGATATCATCTCATCATGATATCATCATCATGATATCATCATCATCATCATCATCATCATCATCTCATCATGATATCATCATCATCATCATCATCATCTCATCATGATATCATCATCATGATATCATCATCATGATATCATCATCATGATATCATCATCATCTCATCATGATATCATCATCATCATCTCATCATCATCATCATCATCTCATCATCATCATCATCATCATCATCATCATCATCATCATCATCATCATCATCTCATCATGATATCATCATCATCATCATCATCATCATCATCATCTCATCATGATATCATCATCATGATATCATCATCATGATATCATCATCATTTCCGTCTCATCATGATATCATCATCATCATCATCTCATCATGATATCATCATCATAATCATCTCTTCATGATATCATCATCATGATATCATCATCATCATCATCATCATCATCTCATCAAGATATCATCATCATCATCTCATCATGATATCATCATCATGATATAATCATCATCATCATCTCATCATGATATCATTTCATCATCATCATCATCATCATCATCATCATCATCATCATCATCATCTCATCATGATATCAACATCATGATATCATCATCATCATCATCTCATCATGATATCATCATCATGATATCATCATCATGATATCATCATCATCATCATCTCATCATGATATCAACATCATGATATCATCATCATCGTCATCATCTCATCATGATATCATCATCATCATCTCATCATTATATCATCATCATCTCATCATGATATCTTCATTATCTCATCATGATATCATCATCATCTCATCATGATATCATCGTCATCATCACATCATGATATCATCATCATCATCTCATCATTATATCATCATCATCTCATCATGATATCTTCATTATGTCATCATGATATCATCATCATCTCATCATGATATCATCATCATCTCATCATGATATCATCATCATCATCTCATCATCATCATCATCATCATCATCATCTCATCATGATATCATCATCATCATCATCATCTCATCATGTTATCATCATCATCATCATCTCATCATGATATCATCATTATGATATCATCATCATCATCATCATCATCATCATCGTCATCATCATCATATCATCATGATATCATCATCATGATATCATCATCATTGTCTCATCATGATATCATCATCATCATCATCATCTCATCATGATATCATCATCATGATATCATCATCATCATCTCATCATGATATCATCATCATAATCATCTCATCATGATATCATCATCATGATATCATCATCATCATCATCATAAACATCTCATCATGATATCATCATCATCATCATCATAATCTCATCATGATATCATCATCATCATCATCATCATCATCATCATCTCATCATGACATCATCATTATAATATCATCATCATGATATCATCATCATCATCTCATCATGAAATCATCATCATCATGATATCATCATCATCGTCTCATCATGATATCATCATCATCATCTCATCATGATATCATCATCATGATATCATCATCATCATCATCATCATCATCATCATCACATCATCATGATATCATCATCATGATATCATCATCATGATATCATCATCATCGTCTCATCATGATATCATCATCATCATGATCTCTTCATGATATCATCATTATGATATCATCATCATCGTCTCATCATGATATCATCATCATCATCATCTCATCATGATATCATCATCATGATCATCTCATCATGATATCATCATCATCTCATCATGATCATCTCATCATGATATCATCATCATCTCATCATGATATCATCATCATCATCTCATCATCATCATCATCATCATCATCTCATCATGATATCATCATCATCATCTCATCATGATATCTTCATCATGATATCTTCATCATGATATCATCATCATCATCATCATAATCTCATCATGATATCATCATCATCATCATCATCATCATCATCATCATCATCTCATCATGACATCATCATTATAATATCATCATCATGATATCATCATCATCATCTCATCATGAAATCATCATCATCATGATATCATCATCATCGTCTCATCATGATATCATCGTCATCATCTCATCATGATATCATCATCATCATCTCATCATTATATCATCATCATCTCATCATGATATCTTCATTATCTCATCATGATATCATCATCATCTCATCATAATATCATCATCATCTCATCATGATATCATCATCATCATCTCATCATGATATCATCATCATAATCATCATCATCATCATCATCATCTCATCATGATATCATCATCATCATCTCAACATGATATCATCATTATGATATCATCATCATCATCATCATCATCATCATCATCATCATCATCATCGTCGTCATCATCATCATATCATCATGATATCATCATCATGATATCATCATCATGATATCATCATCATTGTCTCATCATGATATCATCATCATCATCATCATCATCATCACATCATCATGATATCATCATCATGATATCATCATCATCGTCTCATCATGATATCATCATCATCATGATCTCTTCATGGTATCATCATTATGATATCATCATCATCGTCTCATCATGATATCATCATCATCATCATCTCATCATGATATCATCATCATGATCATCTCATCATGATATCATCATCATCTCATCATGATATCATCATGATCATCTCATCATGATATCATCATCATCTCATCATGATATCATCATCATCATCTCATCATCATCATCATCATCATCTCATCATGATATCATCATCATCATCTCATCATGATATCTTCATCATGATATCTTCATCATGATATCATCATCATCATCATCATAATCTCATCATGATATCATCATCATCATCATCATCATCATCATCATCATCTCATCATGACATCATCATTATAATATCATCATCATGATATCATCATCATCATCTCATCATGAAATCATCATCATCATGATATCATCATCATCGTCTCATCATGATATCATCATCATCATCTCATCATGATATCATCATCATGATATCATCATCAACATCATCATCATCATCATCATCATCTCATCATGATATCATCATCATGATATCATCATCATTTCCGTCTCATCATGATATCATCATCATCATCATCTCATCATGATATCATCATCATAATCATCTCTTCATGATATCATCATCATGATATCATCATCATCATCATCATCATCTCATCAAGATATCATCATCATCATCTCATCATGATATCATCATCATGATATAATCATCATCATCATCTCATCATGATATCATTTCATCATCATCATCATCATCATCATCATCATCATCATCATCATCATCATCTCATCATGATATCAACATCATGATATCATCATCATCATCATCTCATCATGATATCATCATCATGATATCATCATCATGATATCATCATCATCATCATCTCATCATGATATCAACATCATGATATCATCATCATCGTCATCATCTCATCATGATATCATCATCATCATCTCATCATTATATCATCATCATCTCATCATGATATCTTCATTATCTCATCATGATATCATCATCATCTCATCATGATATCATCGTCATCATCACATCATGATATCATCATCATCATCTCATCATTATATCATCATCATCTCATCATGATATCTTCATTATGTCATCATGATATCATCATCATCTCATCATGATATCATCATCATCTCATCATGATATCATCATCATCATCTCATCATCATCATCATCATCATCATCATCTCATCATGATATCATCATCATCATCATCATCATCTCATCATGTTATCATCATCATCATCATCTCATCATGATATCATCATTATGATATCATCATCATCATCATCATCATCATCATCGTCATCATCATCATATCATCATGATATCATCATCATGATATCATCATCATTGTCTCATCATGATATCATCATCATCATCATCATCTCATCATGATATCATCATCATGATATCATCATCATCATCTCATCATGATATCATCATCATAATCATCTCATCATGATATCATCATCATGATATCATCATCATCATCATCATAAACATCTCATCATGATATCATCATCATCATCATCATAATCTCATCATGATATCATCATCATCATCATCATCATCATCATCATCATCTCATCATGACATCATCATTATAATATCATCATCATGATATCATCATCATCATTTCATCATGAAATCATCATCATCATGATATCATCATCATCGTCTCATCATGATATCATCATCATCATCTCATCATGATATCATCATCATGATATCATCATCATCATCATCATCATCATCATCATCATCATCACATCATCATGATATCATCATCATGATATCATCATCATCGTCTCATCATGATATCATCATCATCATGATCTCTTCATGATATCATCATTATGATATCATCATCATCGTCTCATCATGATATCATCATCATCATCATCTCATCATGATATCATCATCATGATCATCTCATCATGATATCATCATCATCTCATCATGATATCATCATGATCATCTCATCATGATATCATCATCATCTCATCATGATATCATCATCATCATCTCATCATCATCATCATCATCATCATCTCATCATGATATCATCATCATCATCTCATCATGATATCTTCATCATGATATCTTCATCATGATATCATCATCATCATCATCATGATATCATCTCATCATGATATCATCATCATGATATCATCATCATCATCATCATCATCATCATCATCATCTCATCATGATATCATCATCATCTCATCATGATATCATCATCATCATCATCATCATCTCATCATGATATCATCATCATCATCTCATCATGATATCATCATCACCATCATCATCTCATCATCATCTCATCATGATATCATCATCATCTCATCATGATATCATCATCATCTCATCATGATATCATCATCATCATCATCATCGTCATCATCATCATCATCATCATCACCATCATCATCTCATCATGATATCATCATGATATCATCATCATCTCATCATGATATCATCATCATCTCATCATGATATCATCATCACCATCATCATCTCATCATCATCTCATCATGATATCATCATCATCTCATCATCTCATCATGATATCATCATCATCTCATCATGATATCATCATCACCATCATCATCTCATCATCATCATCATCATCATCATCATCATCATCATCATCATATCATCATGATATCATCATCATGATATCATCATCATCATCTCATCATGATATCATCATCATCATCTCATCATCATCATCAATCATCATCATCATCTCATCATGATATCATCATCATCATCATCTCATCATCTCATCATCATCATCATCATCATCATCATCTCATCATGATATCATCATCATCATCATCATCATCATCTCATCATGATATCATCATCATGATATCATCATCATCATCGTCTCATCATGATATCATTATCATCATCGTCTCATCATGATATCAGCATCATCATCATCTCATCATGATATCATCATCATGATCATCTCATCATGATATCATCATCATGATATCATCATCATCGTCTCATCATGATATCATCATCATCTCATCATGATATCATCATCATAATCATCTCATCATGATATCATCATCATGATATCATCATCATCGTCTCATCATGATATCATCATCATCTCATCATGATATCATCATCATAATCATCTCATCATGATATCATCATCATGATATCATCATCATCATCATCATCATCATCATCTCTTCATGATATCATCATCATCATCTAATCATGATATCATCATCATGATATCATCATCATCATCTCATCAAGATATCATCATCATCATCTCATCATGATATCATCATCATGATATAATCATCATCATCATCTCATCATGATATCATTTCATCATCATCATCATCATCATCATCATCATCATCATCATCATCATCATCTCATCATGATATCAACATCATGATATCATCATCATCATCATCTCATCATGATATCATCATCATGATATCATCATCATCATCATCTCATCATGATATCAACATCATGATATCATCATCATCGTCATCATCTCATCATGATATCATCATCATCATCTCATCATTATATCATCATCATCTCATCATGATATCTTCATTATCTCATCATGATATCATCATCATCTCATCATGATATCATCGTCATCATCACATCATGATATCATCATCATCATCTCATCATTATATCATCATCATCTCATCATGATATCTTCATTATGTCATCATGATATCATCATCATCTCATCATGATATCATCATCATCTCATCATGATATCATCATCATCATCTCATCATCATCATCATCATCATCATCTCATCATGATATCATCATCATCATCATCATCATCTCATCATGTTATCATCATCATCATCATCTCATCATGATATCATCATTATGATATCATCATCATCATCATCATCATCATCATCATCGTCATCATCATCATATCATCATGATATCATCATCATGATATCATCATCATTGTCTCATCATGATATCATCATCATCATCATCATCTCATCATGATATCATCATCATGATATCATCATCATCATCTCATCATGATATCATCATCATAATCATCTCATCATGATATCATCATCATGATATCATCATCATCATCATCATAAACATCTCATCATGATATCATCATCATCATCATCATAATCTCATCATGATATCATCATCATCATCATCATCATCATCATCATCTCATCATGACATCATCATTATAATATCATCATCATGATATCATCATCATCATTTCATCATGAAATCATCATCATCATGATATCATCATCATCGTCTCATCATGATATCATCATCATCATCTCATCATGATATCATCATCATGATATCATCATCATCATCATCATCATCATCACATCATCATGATATCATCATCATGATATCATCATCATCGTCTCATCATGATATCATCATCATCATGATCTCTTCATGATATCATCATTATGATATCATCATCATCGTCTCATCATGATATCATCATCATCATCATCTCATCATGATATCATCATCATGATCATCTCATCATGATATCATCATCATCTCATCATGATATCATCATGATCATCTCATCATGATATCATCATCATCTCATCATGATATCATCATCATCATCTCATCATCATCATCATCATCATCATCTCATCATGATATCATCATCATCATCTCATCATGATATCTTCATCATGATATCTTCATCATGATATCATCATCATCATCATCATGATATCATCTCATCATGATATCATCATCATGATATCATCATCATCATCATCATCATCATCATCATCATCATCTCATCATGATATCATCATCATCTCATCATGATATAATCATCATCATCATCATCATCTCATCATGATATCATCATCATCATCTCATCATGATATCATCATCACCATCATCATCTCATCATCATCTCATCATGATATCATCATCATCTCATCATGATATCATCATCACCATCATCATCTCATCATCATCTCATCATGATATCATCATCATCTCATCATGATATCATCATCATCTCATCATGATATCATCATCATCATCATCATCGTCATCATCATCATCATCATCATCACCATCATCATCTCATCATGATATCATCATGATATCATCATCATCTCATCATGATATCATCATCATCTCATCATGATATCATCATCACCATCATCATCTCATCATCATCTCATCATGATATCATCATCATCTCATCATCTCATCATGATATCATCATCATCTCATCATGATATCATCATCACCATCATCATCTCATCATCATCATCATCATCATCATCATCATCATCATATCATCATGATATCATCATCATGATATCATCATCATCATCTCATCATGATATCATCATCATCATCTCATCATCATCATCAATCATCATCATCATCTCATCATGATATCATCATCATCATCATCTCATCATCTCATCATCATCATCATCATCATCATCATCTCATCATGATATCATCATCATCATCATCATCATCATCTCATCATGATATCATCATCATGATATCATCATCATCATCGTCTCATCATGATATCATTATCATCATCGTCTCATCATGATATCAGCATCATCATCATCTCATCATGATATCATCATCATGATCATCTCATCATGATATCATCATCATGATATCATCATCATCGTCTCATCATGATATCATCATCATCTCATCATGATATCATCATCATAATCATCTCATCATGATATCATCATCATGATATCATCATCATCGTCTCATCATGATATCATCATCATCTCATCATGATATCATCATCATAATCATCTCATCATGATATCATCATCATGATATCATCATCATCATCATCATCATCATCATCTCTTCATGATATCATCATCATCATCTAATCATGATATCATCATCATGATATCATCATCATCATCTCATCATGATATCAACATCATGATATCATCATCATCATCTCATCATGATATCATCATCATCATCTCATCATGATATCATCATCATGATATCATCATCATCATCATCATCATCATCATCATCATCATCATCATCTCATCATGATATCATCATCATCTCATCATGATATCTTCATTATCTCATCATGATATCTTCATTATCTCATCATGATATCTTCATTATCTCATCATGATATCATCATCATCTCATCATGATATCATCATCATCATCTCATCATGATATCATCATCATCATCTCATCATGATATCATCATCATCTCATCATGATATCATCATCATCATCTCATCATGATATCATCATCATCATCATCTCATCATGATATCATCATCATCGTCTCATCATGATATCATCATCATCATCCTCATCATCATCATCATCATCTCATCATGATATCATCATCATCAGCTCATCATGATATCATCATCATCTCATTATATCATCATCATCATCGTCATCATCTCATCATGATATCATCATCTCATCATGATATCATCATCATCATCTCATCATGATATCATCATCATCATCTCATCATGATATCATCATCATCATCTCATCATGATATCATCATCATCATCTCATCATGATATCATCATCATCTCATCATGATATCATCATCATCTCATCATGATATCATCATCATGATATCATCATCATCGTCTCATCATGATATCATCATCATCATCATCATCTCATCATGATATCATCATCATAATCATCTCTTCATGATATCATCATCATGATATCATCATCATCATCATCATCATCATCTCATCATGATATCATCATCATCATCTCCTCATGATAACATCATCATGATATAATCATCATCATCATCTCATCATGATATAATTTCATCATCATCATCATCATCATCATCACCATCTCATCATGATATCAAAATCATGATATCATCATCATCATCATCTCATCATGATATCATCATCATCATCTCATCATGATATCATCATCATCTCATCATGATATCATCATCATCATCATCATCATCTCATCATGATATCATCATCATCATCTCATCATGATATCATCATCACCATCATCATCTCATCATCATCCCATCATGATATCATCATCATCTCATCATGATATCATCATCACCATCATCATCTCATCATCATCTCATCATGATATCATCATCATCTCATCATGATATCATCATCATCTCATCATGATATCATCATCATCATCATCATCATCATATCATCATGATATCATCATCATGATATCATCATCATCGTCTCATCATGATATCATCATCATCATGATCTCATCATGATATCATCATCATGATATCATCATCATCGTCTCATCATGATATCATAATCATCATCTCATCATCATCTCATCATGAAATCATCATCATCATGATATCATCATCATCGTCTCATCATGATATCATCATCATCATCATCATCATCATCATCATCATCATATCATCATGATCTCATCATCATCATCATCATCATCGTCTCATCATGATATCATCAACATCATGATCTCATCATGATATCATCATCATGATATCATCATCATCGTCTCATCATGATATCATCATCATCATCTCATCATGATATCATCATCGTCTCATCATGATATCATCAACATCATGATCTCATCATGATATCATCATCATGATATCATCATCATCGTCTCATCATGATATCATCATCATCATCTCATCATGATATCATCATCATCATCTCATCATCATCATCATCATCATCATCATCATCATCATCATCATCATCATCTCATCATGATATCATCATCATCATCATCATCTCATCATGATATCATCATCATCATCATCTCATCATCATCATCATCATCATCTCATCATGATATCATCATCATCATCATCTCATCATGATATCATCATCATGATATCATCATCATGATATCATCATCATGA
>JAYKOZ010000087.1:565000-575000 GCA_036172795.1 Pelodytes ibericus
ATCATCATCATCGTCTCATCATGATATCATCATCATCATCTCATCATGATATCATCATCATCATCTCATCATCATCATCATCATCATCATCATCATCATCTCATCATGATATCATCATCATCATCATCATCATCTCATCATGATATCATCATCATCATCATCTCATCATCATCATCATCATCATCATCTCATCATGATATCATCATCATCATCTCATCATGATATCATCATCATGATATCATCATCATGATATCATCATCATCATCATCTCATCATGATATCATCATCTCATCATGATATCATCATCATCATCATCTCATCATGATATCATCATCATGATATCATCATCATCATCATCTCATCATGATATCATCATCATGATATCATCATCATCATCATCATCATCTCATCATGATATCATCATCATCATCATCATCTCATCATGATATCATCATCATCATCATCATCATCATCATCATCATCATCATCATATCATCATGATATCATCATCATGATATCATCATCATCGTCTCATCATGATATCATCATCATCATGATCTCTTCATGAAATCATCATTATGATATCATCATCATCATCGTCTCATCATGATATCATCATCATCATCATCATCTCATCATGATATCATCATCATGATCATCTCATCATGATATCATCATCATCTCATCATGATATCATCATCATCATCATCTCATAATCATCATCATCATCATCATCTCATCATGATATCATCATCATCATCTCATCATGATATCTTCATCATGATATCATCATCATGATATCATCATCTCATCATGATATCATCTCATCATGATATCATCATCATGATATCATCATCATCATCATCATCTCATCATGATATCATCTCATCATGATATCATCATCATCATCATCATCATCATCATCATCTCATCATGATATCATCATCATCTCATCATGATATCATCATCATCTCATCATGATATCATCATCATGATATCATCATCATGATATCATCATCGACTCATCATGATATCATCATCATCATCATTATCATCATCATCATATCATCATGATATCATCATCATCATCATCATCATCGTCTCATCATGATATCATCATCATCATGATCTCATCATGATATCATCATCATGATATCATCATCATGATATCATCATCATCGTCTCATCATGATATCATCATCATCATGATCTCATCATGATATCATCATCATGATATCATCATCATCGTCTCATCATGATATCATCATCATCATCTCATCATCATCTCATCATGAAATCATCATCATCATGATATCATCATCATCGTCTCATCATGATATCATCATCATCATCATCATCATCATCATATCATCATGATCTCATCATCATCATCATCATCGTCTCATCATGATATCATCATCATCATGATCTCATCATGATATCATCATCATGATATCATCATCATCGTCTCATCATGATATCATCATCATCATCTCATCATGATATCATCATCATCATCATCATCATCTCATCATCATCATCATCATCATCATCATCATCATCATCATCATCTCATCATGATATCATCATCATCATCATCATCTCATCATGATATCATCATCATCATCATCTCATCATCATCATCATCATCATCTCATCATGATATCATCATCATCATCTCATCATGATATCATCATCATGATATCATCATCATGATATCATCATCATGATATCATCATCATGATATCATCATCATCATCATCTCATCATGATATCATCATCTCATCATGATATCATCATCATCATCATCTCATCATGATATCATCATCATGATATCATCATCATCATCATCTCATCATGATATCATCATCATCATCATCATCTCATCATGATATCATCATCATCATCATCATCATAATCATCATCATCATCATCATCATCATATCATCATGATATCATCATCATGATATCATCATCATCGTCTCATCATGATATCATCATCATCATGATCTCTTCATGAAATCATCATTATGATATCATCATCATCGTCTCATCATGATATCATCATCATCATCATCATCATCTCATCATGATATCATCATCATGATCATCTCATCATGATATCATCATCATCTCATCATGATATCATCATCATCATCATCTCATAATCATCATCATCATCATCATCTCATCATGATATCATCATCATCATCTCATCATGATATCTTCATCATGATATCATCATCATGATATCATCATCTCATCATGATATCATCTCATCATGATATCATCATCATGATATCATCATCATGATATCATCATCATCATCATCATCTCATCATGATATCATCTCATCATGATATCATCATCATCATCATCATCATCATCTCATCATGATATCATCATCATCTCATCATGATATCATCATCATCTCATCATGATATCATCATCATGATATTATCATCATGATATCATCATCATGATATCATCATCGACTCATCATGATATCATCATCATCATCATTATCATCATCATCATATCATCATGATATCATCATCATCATCATCATCATCGTCTCATCATGATATCATCATCATCATGATCTCATCATGATATCATCATCATGATATCATCATCATGATATCATCATCATCGTCTCATCATGATATCATCATCATCATGATCTCATCATGATATCATCATCATGATATCATCATCATCGTCTCATCATGATATCATCATCATCATCTCATCATCATCTCATCATGAAATCATCATCATCATCTCATCATCATCTCATCATGAAATCATCATCATCATGATATCATCATCATCGTCTCATCATGATATCATCATCATCATCATCATCATCATCATCATATCATCATGATCTCATCATCATCATCATCATCGTCTCATCATGATATCATCATCATCATGATCTCATCATGATATCATCATCATGATATCATCATCATCGTCTCATCATGATATCATCATCATCATCTCATCATGATATCATCATCATCATCTCATCATCATCATCATCATCATCATCATCATCATCATCATCATCTCATCATGATATCATCATCATCATCATCATCTCATCATGATATCATCATCATCATCATCTCATCATCATCATCATCATCATCTCATCATGATATCATCATCATGATATCATCATCATGATATCATCATCATGATATCATCATCATCATCATCATCTCATCATGATATCATCATCTCATCATGATATCATCATCATCATCATCTCATCATGATATCATCATCATTATATCATCATCATCATCATCTCATCATGATATCATCATCATGATATCATTTTCATCTCATCATGATATCATCATCATCATCATCATCTCATCATGATATCATCATCATCATCATCATCATCATCATCATCATCATCATCATCATATCATCATGATATCATCATCATGATATCATCATCATCGTCTCATCATGATATCATCATCATCATGATCTCTTCATGATATCATCATTATGATATCATCATCATCGTCTCATCATGATATCATCATCATCATCATCTCATCATGATATCATCATCATGATCATCTCATCATGATATCATCATCATCTCATCATGATATCATCATCATCATCATCTCATAATCATCATCATCATCATCATCTCATCATGATATCATCATCATCATCTCATCATGATATCTTCATCATGATATCATCATCATGATATCATCATCATGATATCATCATCATGATATCATCATCTCATCATGATATCATCATCATGATATCATCATCATGATATCATCATCATCATCTCATCATGATATCATCTCATCATCATCATCATCATCATCATCATCATCATCATCATCATCATCATCTCATCATGATATCATCATCATCTCATCATGATATCATCATCATCTCATCATGATATCATCATCATGATATCATCATCATGATATCATCATCATGATATCATCATCGACTCATCATGATATCATCATCATCATCATTATCATCATCATCATATCATCATGATATCATCATCATCATCATCATCATCGTCTCATCATGATATCATCATCATCATCGTCTCATCATGATATCATCATCATCATCTCATCATGATATCATCATCATCATCTCATCATCATCATCATCATCATCATCTCATCATGATATCATCATCATCATCATCATCTCATCATGATATCATCATCATAATCTCATCATCATCATCATCATCTCATCATGATATCATCATCATCATCTCATCATGATATCATCATCATGATATCATCATCATGATATCATCATCATCATCATCTCATCATGATATCATCATCTCATCATCATCATCATCATCTCATCATGATATCATCATCATCATCTCATCATGATATCATCATCATGATATCATCATCATGATATCATCATCATCATCATCTCATCATGATATCATCATCTCATCATGATATCATCATCATCATCTCATCATGATATCATCATCATGATATCATCATCATCATCATCTCATCATGATATCATCATCATCATCATCATCTCATCATGATATCATCATCATCATCATCATCATCATCATCATCATCATCATCATATCATCATGATATCATCATCATGATATCATCATCATCGTCTCATCATGATATCATCATCATCATGATCTCTTCATGAAATCATCATTATGATATCATCATCATCGTCTCATCATGATATCATCATCATCATCATCTCATCATGATATCATCATCATGATCATCTCATCATGATATCATCATCATCTCATCATGATATCATCATCATCATCTCATAATCATCATCATCATCATCATCTCATCATGATATCATCATCATCATCTCATCATGATATCTTCATCATGATATCATCATCATGATATCATCATCATCTCATCATGATATCATCTCATCATTATATCATCATCATCATCTCATCATCATCATCATCATCTCATCATCATCATCATCATCATCATCATCATCATCATCATCATCTCATCATGATATCATCATCATCATCATCATCATCATCATCATCATCATCATCATCTCATCATGATATCATCATCATGATATCATCATCATCATCATCGTCTCATCATGATATCATCATCATCATCATCTCATCATGATATCATCATCATGATATCATCATCATGATATCATCATCATGATATCATCATCATGATATCATCATCATGATATCATCCTCATGATATCATCATCATCATCTCATCATGATATCATCATCATCTCATCATGATATCATCATCATCTCATCATGATATCATCATCATGATATCATCATCATGATATCATCATCATCATCATCTCATCATGATATCATCATCTCATCATGATATCATCATCATCATCATCTCATCATGATATCATCATCATGATATCATCATCATCATCATCTCATCATGATATCATCATCATCATCATCATCTCATCATGATATCATCATCATCATCATCATCATAATCATCATCATCATCATCATCATCATATCATCATGATATCATCATCATGATATCATCATCATCGTCTCATCATGATATCATCATCATCATGATCTCTTCATGAAATCATCATTATGATATCATCATCATCGTCTCATCATGATATCATCATCATCATCATCATCATCTCATCATGATATCATCATCATGATCATCTCATCATGATATCATCATCATCTCATCATGATATCATCATCATCATCATCTCATAATCATCATCATCATCATCATCTCATCATGATATCATCATCATCATCTCATCATGATATCTTCATCATGATATCATCATCATGATATCATCATCTCATCATGATATCATCTCATCATGATATCATCATCATGATATCATCATCATGATATCATCATCATCATCATCATCTCATCATGATATCATCTCATCATGATATCATCATCATCATCATCATCATCATCTCATCATGATATCATCATCATCTCATCATGATATCATCATCATCTCATCATGATATCATCATCATGATATTATCATCATGATATCATCATCATGATATCATCATCGACTCATCATGATATCATCATCATCATCATTATCATCATCATCATATCATCATGATATCATCATCATCATCATCATCATCGTCTCATCATGATATCATCATCATCATGATCTCATCATGATATCATCATCATGATATCATCATCATGATATCATCATCATCGTCTCATCATGATATCATCATCATCATGATCTCATCATGATATCATCATCATGATATCATCATCATCGTCTCATCATGATATCATCATCATCATCTCATCATCATCTCATCATGAAATCATCATCATCATCTCATCATCATCTCATCATGAAATCATCATCATCATGATATCATCATCATCGTCTCATCATGATATCATCATCATCATCATCATCATCATCATCATATCATCATGATCTCATCATCATCATCATCATCGTCTCATCATGATATCATCATCATCATGATCTCATCATGATATCATCATCATGATATCATCATCATCGTCTCATCATGATATCATCATCATCATCTCATCATGATATCATCATCATCATCTCATCATCATCATCATCATCATCATCATCATCATCATCATCATCTCATCATGATATCATCATCATCATCATCATCTCATCATGATATCATCATCATCATCATCTCATCATCATCATCATCATCATCTCATCATGATATCATCATCATGATATCATCATCATGATATCATCATCATGATATCATCATCATCATCATCATCTCATCATGATATCATCATCTCATCATGATATCATCATCATCATCATCTCATCATGATATCATCATCATTATATCATCATCATCATCATCTCATCATGATATCATCATCATGATATCATTTTCATCTCATCATGATATCATCATCATCATCATCATCTCATCATGATATCATCATCATCATCATCATCATCATCATCATCATCATCATCATCATATCATCATGATATCATCATCATGATATCATCATCATCGTCTCATCATGATATCATCATCATCATGATCTCTTCATGATATCATCATTATGATATCATCATCATCGTCTCATCATGATATCATCATCATCATCATCTCATCATGATATCATCATCATGATCATCTCATCATGATATCATCATCATCTCATCATGATATCATCATCATCATCATCTCATAATCATCATCATCATCATCATCTCATCATGATATCATCATCATCATCTCATCATGATATCTTCATCATGATATCATCATCATGATATCATCATCATGATATCATCATCATGATATCATCATCTCATCATGATATCATCATCATGATATCATCATCATGATATCATCATCATCATCTCATCATGATATCATCTCATCATCATCATCATCATCATCATCATCATCATCATCATCATCATCATCTCATCATGATATCATCATCATCTCATCATGATATCATCATCATCTCATCATGATATCATCATCATGATATCATCATCATGATATCATCATCATGATATCATCATCGACTCATCATGATATCATCATCATCATCATTATCATCATCATCATATCATCATGATATCATCATCATCATCATCATCATCGTCTCATCATGATATCATCATCATCATCGTCTCATCATGATATCATCATCATCATCTCATCATGATATCATCATCATCATCTCATCATCATCATCATCATCATCATCTCATCATGATATCATCATCATCATCATCATCTCATCATGATATCATCATCATAATCTCATCATCATCATCATCATCTCATCATGATATCATCATCATCATCTCATCATGATATCATCATCATGATATCATCATCATGATATCATCATCATCATCATCTCATCATGATATCATCATCTCATCATCATCATCATCATCTCATCATGATATCATCATCATCATCTCATCATGATATCATCATCATGATATCATCATCATGATATCATCATCATCATCATCTCATCATGATATCATCATCTCATCATGATATCATCATCATCATCTCATCATGATATCATCATCATGATATCATCATCATCATCATCTCATCATGATATCATCATCATCATCATCATCTCATCATGATATCATCATCATCATCATCATCATCATCATCATCATCATCATCATATCATCATGATATCATCATCATGATATCATCATCATCGTCTCATCATGATATCATCATCATCATGATCTCTTCATGAAATCATCATTATGATATCATCATCATCGTCTCATCATGATATCATCATCATCATCATCTCATCATGATATCATCATCATGATCATCTCATCATGATATCATCATCATCTCATCATGATATCATCATCATCATCTCATAATCATCATCATCATCATCATCTCATCATGATATCATCATCATCATCTCATCATGATATCTTCATCATGATATCATCATCATGATATCATCATCATCTCATCATGATATCATCTCATCATTATATCATCATCATCATCTCATCATCATCATCATCATCTCATCATCATCATCATCATCATCATCATCATCATCATCATCATCTCATCATGATATCATCATCATCATCATCATCATCATCATCATCATCATCATCATCTCATCATGATATCATCATCATGATATCATCATCATCATCATCGTCTCATCATGATATCATCATCATCATCATCTCATCATGATATCATCATCATGATATCATCATCATGATATCATCATCATGATATCATCATCATGATATCATCATCATGATATCATCCTCATGATATCATCATCATCATCTCATCATGATATCATCATCATCTCATCATGATATCATCATCATCTCATCATGATATCATCATCATGATATCATCATCATGATATCATCATCATCATCATCTCATCATGATATCATCATCTCATCATGATATCATCATCATCATCATCTCATCATGATATCATCATCATGATATCATCATCATCATCATCTCATCATGATATCATCATCATCATCATCATCTCATCATGATATCATCATCATCATCATCATCATAATCATCATCATCATCATCATCATCATATCATCATGATATCATCATCATGATATCATCATCATCGTCTCATCATGATATCATCATCATCATGATCTCTTCATGAAATCATCATTATGATATCATCATCATCGTCTCATCATGATATCATCATCATCATCATCATCATCTCATCATGATATCATCATCATGATCATCTCATCATGATATCATCATCATCTCATCATGATATCATCATCATCATCATCTCATCATGATATCATCATCATCTCATCATGATATCATCATCATGATATCATCATCATGATATCATCATCATCATCATCTCATCATGATATCATCATCGACTCATCATGATATCATCATCATCATCATTATCATCATCATCATATCATCATGATATCATCATCATCATCATCGTCTCATCATGATATCATCATCATCATGATCTCATCATGATATCATCATCATGATATCATTATCATCGTCTCATCATGATATCATCATCATCATCTCATCATGATATCATCATCATCATCATCTCATCATGATATCATCATCATCATCTCATCATCATCATCATCATCATCATCATCTCATCATGATATCATCATCATCATCATCATCATCGTCTCATCATGATATCATCATCATCATCTCATCATGATATCATCATCATCATCTCATCATCATCATCATCATCATCATCATCATCATCATCTCATCATGATATCATCATCATCATGATATCATCATCATCGTCTCATCATGATATCATCATCATCATCATCATCATCATCATCATCATATCATCATGATCTC
>JAYKOZ010000087.1:580000-585000 GCA_036172795.1 Pelodytes ibericus
ATCATCATCATGATATCATCATCATGATATCATCATCATCATCATCTCATCATGATATCATCATCTCATCATGATATCATCATCATCATCATCATCATCTCATCATGATATCATCATCATGATATCATCATCATCATCATCTCATCATGATATCATCATCATGATATCATCATCATCATCATCTCATCATGATATCATCATCATCATCATCATCTCATCATGATATCATCATCATCATCATCATCATCATCATCATCATCATCATCATCATCATATCATCATGATATCATCATCATGATATCATCATCATCGTCTCATCATGATATCATCATCATCATGATCTCTTCATGAAATCATCATTATGATATCATCATCATCGTCTCATCATGATATCATCATCATCATCATCATCTCATCATGATATCATCATCATGATCATCTCATCATGATATCATCATCATCTCATCATGATATCATCATCATCATCATCTCATAATCATCATCATCATCATCATCTCATCATGATATCATCATCATCATCTCATCATGATATCTTCATCATGATATCATCATCATGATATCATCATCTCATCATGATATCATCTCATCATGATATCATCATCATGATATCATCATCATGATATCATCATCATCATCATCATCTCATCATGATATCATCTCATCATGATATCATCATCATCATCATCATCATCATCATCTCATCATGATATCATCATCATCTCATCATGATATCATCATCATCTCATCATGATATCATCATCATGATATTATCATCATGATATCATCATCATGATATCATCATCGACTCATCATGATATCATCATCATCATCATTATCATCATCATCATATCATCATGATATCATCATCATCATCATCATCATCGTCTCATCATGATATCATCATCATCATGATCTCATCATGATATCATCATCATGATATCATCATCATGATATCATCATCATCGTCTCATCATGATATCATCATCATCATGATCTCATCATGATATCATCATCATGATATCATCATCATCGTCTCATCATGATATCATCATCATCATCTCATCATCATCTCATCATGAAATCATCATCATCATCATCTCATCATGAAATCATCATCATCATGATATCATCATCATCGTCTCATCATCATCTCATCATGAAATCATCATCATCATGATATCATCATCATCGTCTCATCATGATATCATCATCATCATCATCATCATCATGATCTCATCATCATCATCATCATCGTCTCATCATGATATCATCATCATCATGATCTCATCATGATATCATCATCATGATATCATCATCATCGTCTCATCATGATATCATCATCATCATCTCATCATGATATCATCATCATCATCTCATCATCATCATCATCATCATCATCATCATCTCATCATGATATCATCATCATCATCATCATCTCATCATGATATCATCATCATCATCATCTCATCATCATCATCATCATCATCTCATCATGATATCATCATCATGATATCATCATCATGATATCATCATCATGATATCATCATCATCATCATCTCATCATGATATCATCATCTCATCATGATATCATCATCATCATCATCTCATCATGATATCATCATCATGATATCATCATCATCATCATCTCATCATGATATCATCATCATGATATCATCATCATCATCATCTCATCATGATATCATCATCATCATCATCATCTCATCATGATATCATCATCATCATCATCATCATCATCATCATCATCATCATCATCATATCATCATGATATCATCATCATGATATCATCATCATCGTCTCATCATGATATCATCATCATCATGATCTCTTCATGAAATCATCATTATGATATCATCATCATCGTCTCATCATGATATCATCATCATCATCATCATCATCATCTCATCATGATATCATCATCATGATCATCTCATCATGATATCATCATCATCTCATCATGATATCATCATCATCATCATCTCATAATCATCATCATCATCATCATCTCATCATGATATCATCATCATCATCTCATCATGATATCTTCATCATGATATCATCATCATGATATCATCATCTCATCATGATATCATCTCATCATGATATCATCATCATGATATCATCATCATCATCATCATCTCATCATGATATCATCTCATCATGATATCATCATCATCATCATCATCATCATCATCATCATCATCTCATCATGATATCATCATCATCTCATCATGATATCATCATCATCTCATCATGATATCATCATCATGATATCATCATCATGATATCATCATCATGATATCATCATCATGATATCATCATGATCTCATCATGATATCATCATCATCATCATTATCATCATCATCATATCATCATGATATCATCATCATCATCATCATCATCGTCTCATCATGATATCATCATCATCATGATCTCATCATGATATCATCATCATGATATCATCATCATGATATCATCATCATCGTCTCATCATGATATCATCATCATCATGATCTCATCATGATATCATCATCATGATATCATCATCATCGTCTCATCATGATATCATCATCATCATCTCATCATCATCTCATCATGAAATCATCATCATCATCTCATCATCATCTCATCATGAAATCATCATCATCATGATATCATCATCATCGTCTCATCATGATATCATCATCATCATCATCATCATCATCATCATCATATCATCATGATCTCATCATCATCATCATCATCGTCTCATCATGATATCATCATCATCATGATCTCATCATGATATCATCATCATGATATCATCATCATCGTCTCATCATGATATCATCATCATCATCTCATCATGATATCATCATCATCATCTCATCATCATCATCATCATCATCATCATCATCATCATCTCATCATGATATCATCATCATCATCATCATCTCATCATGATATCATCATCATCATCATCTCATCATCATCATCATCATCATCATCTCATCATGATATCATCATCATGATATCATCATCATGATATCATCATCATGATATCATCATCATCATCATCTCATCATGATATCATCATCTCATCATGATATCATCATCATCATCATCTCATCATGATATCATCATCATGATATCATCATCATCATCATCTCATCATGATATCATCATCATGATATCATCATCATCTCATCATGATATCATCATCATCATCATCATCTCATCATGATATCATCATCATCATCATCATCATCATCATCATCATCATCATCATATCATCATGATATCATCATCATGATATCATCATCATCGTCTCATCATGATATCATCATCATCATGATCTCTTCATGATATCATCATTATGATATCATCATCATCGTCTCATCATGATATCATCATCATCATCATCTCATCATGATATCATCATCATGATCATCTCATCATGATATCATCATCATCTCATCATGATATCATCATCATCATCATCTCATAATCATCATCATCATCATCATCTCATCATGATATCATCATCATCATCTCATCATGATATCTTCATCATGATATCATCATCATGATATCATCATCATGATATCATCATCATGATATCATCATCTCATCATGATATCATCATCATGATATCATCATCATGATATCATCATCATCATCTCATCATGATATCATCTCATCATCATCATCATCATCATCATCATCATCATCATCATCATCATCATCTCATCATGATATCATCATCATCTCATCATGATATCATCATCATCTCATCATGATATCATCATCATGATATCATCATCATGATATCATCATCATGATATCATCATCGACTCATCATGATATCATCATCATCATCATCATTATCATCATCATCATATCATCATGATATCATCATCATCATCATCATCATCGTCTCATCATGATATCATCATCATCATGATCTCATCATGATATCATCATCATGATATCATCATCATCGTCTCATCATGATATCATCATCATCATCTCATCATGATATCATCATCATCATCTCATCATCATCATCATCATCATCATCTCATCATGATATCATCATCATCATCATCTCATCATGATATCATCATCATAATCTCATCATCATCATCATCATCTCATCATGATATCATCATCATCATCTCATCATGATATCATCATCATGATATCATCATCATGATATCATCATCATCATCATCTCATCATGATATCATCATCTCATCATGATATCATCATCATCATCTCATCATGATATCATCATCATGATATCATCATCATCATCATCTCATCATGATATCATCATCATCATCATCATCATCTCATCATGATATCATCATCATCATCATCATCATCATCATCATCATCATCATCATCATCATCATCATATCATCATGATATCATCATCATGATATCATCATCATCGTCTCATCATGATATCATCATCATCATCATCATCTCATCATGATATCATCATCATCATCATCATCATCATCATCATCATCATCATCATCATCATCATCATATCATCATGATATCATCATCATGATATCATCATCATCGTCTCATCATGATATCATCATCATCATGATCTCTTCATGAAATCATCATTATGATATCATCATCATCGTCTCATCATGATATCATCATCATCATCATCTCATCATGATATCATCATCATGATCATCTCATCATGATATCATCATCATCTCATCATGATATCATCATCATCATCTCATAATCATCATCATCATCATCATCGTCTCATCATGATATCATCATCATCATCATCTCATCATGATATCATCATCATGATCATCTCATCATGATATCATCATCATCTCATCATGATATCATCATCATCATCTCATAATCATCATCATCATCATCATCTCATCATGATATCATCATCATCATCTCATCATGATATCTTCATCATGATATCATCA